>CALNHX010003683.1:0-143859 GCA_940337035.1 Agriotes lineatus
TAATCCATTGTTTTACGACTTTTTTGTAGGTGGCGAGGCGACAGATAAACATCAATCGACCGAACATAACCTACAAAAGTTGGTTAAAATGTTGTAATTTCACGATTCCTCGATTTCAAATAAAACATAGTGTACACCTCGGCACTGAAGTTCCTTTTTATCCCTCGGCAACTAAATCCACATTCGTGATAAAAAGTTATACTTCAGTGCCTTGGTATACAAACTACTATTAATTTTTTGGTTTAAATGTTATTTTTAGTTTTTTTAATGTCAATTTAAAGTTATGTACCTATTACCAATTTATGTATGTACACGAAATTTGACTCGCATATCTTTCGTCATCTCCGAGTATAGCTTGACCAAACTTTGAAGACTATTAATCTACCACCTTGGTTAAAAGCAAACTAAAGTTATGCATTAGTACTGTATTTGGAATCCAAAAAACATCTAATGCAGCTTGTTAAAGTTGTATAAATAATTAATCATTTTGTGTGACATATAACAATTCAACATTTATATGGTATATGTAATTTGATAGTAATTTTTGGTACACTTTTGCGGTGCCACATAGTTTAGGAGGTTTAGGCGTTACTTATTGTAGAATATTATGAATGTCCCAATATGTGTGTAACTAACTGGGTAATGTTTGTAAACAAAGTAGTATCAGTCAGTACCCTCGTCTTCCACCTTCTATCTATCAATCATAATTTATTAATAAATTAATTCTGTAGTTGGAATTAACATATGGCTTTTGTCGTCAAGGGCCCTTATCAAACTTTAAGGTGCAACATCGACACAAGTCGATTCATCGGTTGTCTCTGAAAAAGCATTGGAAGTGGTGGTTTAGGTTCATTTAGTAGCTATTTTTTTTAACATTACGATTGTTAAATAGCGCAATTATTTTACTGCAGTGCGAGTATGCTTTTTTTAATGCATTTGTACACTTTTCAGAATCCATCGAGCAAAATGTCGCAAATGATTAAATTGGACATCACTCAAGCCTGCTACGAAGGACTACGTTGCTCTGTCTGCAGTGGCTACCTGTCTCTTGCCCCAATACGATTGCTACCGGATGGAAGTGCTCTTTGCTGTCACTGTGCACCACCAAACAATGCAGTACTCTGCAGAGGGTTAATTGTAGAAAGTTTGCTGAGTAACGCGACATTTCCATGCCGTTACAAAGAATTTGGATGTACCGCCAATGTTCAATTTAACAACTCATTGAATCACGAAGATGGATGTATTTATCGTCCTTTTCCTTGTGCCTCACTGCCTCATACTTCTTGCCCATGGAATGGATCAGCATCTCAAGTAACTGGTCATTTTGTTGAAAAACACTCCAATTTTGTACAGCAAGAAGCTAAAATTAAATTGCGCATGGACCAGGATGAGGAAGGCGTGCTGCTGGTGCAAAAAAATTCCGGATCTTTCCTCGTGAAATATGCATTTAATTCAACCACTTGTAGTTTAAGTTACCAAATTAGATTGTGCATGGTAGGTGTGGACGACCAGAATTGTAAGTTACAGTTGTCCAACGATTTTGACCCTGATTATAATGTGAATTTAAAGGTTAAATGTTTCGCTTATAATACAGATTTATGTAACAATAACGTGTTGGATATAGATTTATCCTTGCTTGCATTGTTAAATAATCCCGAAAATGTTACAGTACTATTTCATGTAAAACTACCAACATTGACAACCGACAGCTGCCCAAATAATGAAATTGATTATAAATTGCTTGATTCTAATCGATGTGGACAATGTCAGTATTTTCTTGTTCCACCACTATTTGACTTGAAAAACGAAATTATTTGTGGAGATTGTTCCTTTACATCCGGCAGCACACTGACGACCAATAAAACACTGGAAAATTTGTTAACTCTTCAGAATTTTCCATGCAGATGGCGAGGTTGTAACTTCATAAGAAATGGAGGTGTCATACGAAGGCACCAAACTGAATGTGACTTCCGACTTTACATCTGTCTGATGCCTGACTGTGAAGAGACCTTTAAACGAAGTTGTGCAAAACTACACATGAAGGAACATAACTATCACTATTTTTGTAATGAGTATGTAGATACGTTCACGTTTCAGAATACAGATGATACTCATACAACGGGCATGTTTACTATTGTAGACTATGAAATTATTTTAATATATGCACATAGTGCAAAGATGAGCAGTCAAAATAAATCGTATAGATTATCCATTTACAAAACCAGTCAAACTGGAAAGCTTGCCGCAGCAGTATATTTTAGCCACCAGCATTGTAAATGCCAGTCAAAAAAGTTTTCAACTTTAAAATCTTTGAATATTTTTTTATCTCAATTACCTACTTGCTTTAAATCATCTGATACACTATCAGCGACTATAAAAATAGAAAAATGATTAAATTTATATACCTAGATGTATTTCCAATCATGAGTTACTTTAGAACATATTAAACGTTGGTTCTATTATGTAATTTTGAAAGTAGGTACTACGTAGCATTTTCTATATTAATGTGTCTTCCATTATTTGTACCTGTAGGCTAGGTATATTACTAGATTACATTAATTATAATTTTAATTTTTCTTTAGTATATATTTCATAATCTTTCTAAATTTGCATTAATAAATGTTTCACAGCATTATCGTATTGTTTTTTATTTACAGAAAGAGTTAAGCTTCAATAATGGCAATGGCTTTTAACAGTTGTAGTTTTCATGGACATCATTTACATAATTAATTTCAAAATTGTATTGTCTTATCTATAGTGTTATAAAAAAATTACAATAATGTAGATGTATATGTGGAGTTTTTTATAAAATGCCTGCAATCCATTTTCTACAAGAAGACGGATCAGTTCTACATACACTTACATCACAGTCATTTCTATTGTAATCTATAGCCTTATCAAACTTTATTAAAACTGGAAACTACAAACCTATTGGCATAGCTGGTTAAATTGAAATTGAAATAATAAAATACAATAATAATTTTTTTATAAACAGAAGAGACAACCTTAAAAATCTAAGCTCTCTTGGTAAAACAATTATATTTTGAAAAGGGAATAACTCGGTAATTGTTCTATGTTTTAAAGCGCAACATATGTTCTACATATTCTTGCTGCAAAGGCCAATTCGAAGATCGAAGTATAGCATCTGCCATTAAAACAAGGTTAAATACGGTAAGTACATGAAAAAATACAGACAGATCACAAACTGATGTTATAGATTAATTTCAGATTGAACCTTTAAATTAACAAATGTATAGTATCTACCTCTAAGTATCAATAATGGAATTATCTAAAATGAACACGAAGCAAATATGAGGCCTTTACATCTTCAATACTGTATTTTCAGAAAAAAAAGTGTTTTCCAGCTGAGCAATTGATACAAAGTTTGACTTTTGTAAATAATTGTAAGGTACTTCAGTTATGGAATGTTCTGTGACTTATTTTGTAAGTATAGTCATACATGAGTCAGTAGTGCAAATGTTTTGATCATGAGATTATTGGTAAAAGGACGTTCTCAATCCGCGTCTTAAAAGTGCACGAGTGTGGTAACGATAACAGCATTTGACCGATTACGCGCGGTCGCCGTGCTAAAAAGTGGCCTATCCTATCAACAAACATTGATTTATATTTATTTAACATTAACATTAATCAACTACTGTGCAGTGTTGTGTTATGGCACAGGTAAATAGCGTTAATTGTTATGTCTAGTAGCAATGAGCACAACCTCTCATCACAAATTAACCCCAATATGAGCCAACACTATGGATTTCCGTATCCTTATCAGCAACAATCACATATTTTAAGTAATAATATACAACCAACACCTACACCTTATGGGCAAATACCATTGATGCAATATGCTGCGGTACCACAAATCCAACCAGTACAATCGTTTCAATACCCGCAAATACCTGTAACTCAACTTTCAATGCTGTCACAAACATAATCACCTTTCGAACAAACTTCTACACAAATTACTTCAATACAAGAAACCCAGTAAAGTATGCTAAGTGGTTCAGATGAAGACAAAAACATAGCCGATGATAATAACGCTTGGCAGAAGTACACTGGAAATAAAAGAAAAAGACGAAAAAAATCGGCAACAACAACAATCAAAGGTACAACATGCTCAAGATAAACCGAATATAAGGGATTTTCCTTCTTTGCCAACAACAAACGATTTAAGTAAAACACCAGTAACTACCTATAACCACATAGCAGGAAATAAACCACAAACATCAAATGACCTTACCCTTACGCAATTCCTTGCTGAATTCAAGGGAATGTTTAATCAATTGCTACAACAAAACGGCATGATCCTAAAACATGCTTACAACAGTGATTGCCGCCAAACTAGTTAATTAATGCCCAAATTCTTACAAATTGCATTATGGAACACCAATGGCCTCCAAAACAAAAAACAGAGGTAGAAGTCTTTCTTAAAATGAATAATATTGATAATCTACTCACATCTGAAACTCATTTCACAACAAGAACGTTCATAAAAATACCTCATTACCACATCTATCACACTGAACATCCGGACAACACAGCTTATGGTGGTGCGGCTATTATTATTCGTGACACAATTGTACATCATGAACTACTGAAGTACGAAGAACCCTTCTTACTAGCTGCAGTTATTGAAGTTAGTAAGCTTCCTAGCCCACTCACGATAGCTGCTGTATATTGTCCTCCAAAACATAAATTAACCAAGGACATATTACAACCCTTCTTCAATTTACTCGGTCAGAAATTTCTAGTTGGCAGCGATTTTAACTGTAAGCATACGAGATGAGGCTCTAAATTGATAACTACAAGGGGTAGACAACTTGATAAACTCATTACGGACAACAATTATGGATATAGCTCAACTGGCTCTCCAACATACTGGCCAACCGATGTAAAGAAGATTCCGGATCTATTAGATTTTCCATAGCTGCTGGCATTTCAAGAAATTATGTAGATGTTTCTCCTAGCTATGACTTATCTTCAGATCATAGTCCAGTACTTGCTACCATCAGCACCACAATAATCATGAAACAACCCAAGCCAGTACTTTGTAATAGTCGAACTGATTGGGATAAGTTTAAACAGTATGTGCATGAATGCATAGACAATAACGTAAGATTAAAATCATCAGAAGAGCTAGAAAGTGCAGTAAATAATTTTATAATGACAATACAAGAGGCAGCGTGGAGTGCAACACCACTGATTGACCAAAAACGTAACCCACCTAATGTTCCAAAAGAAATATGCGAACTGGTAAAAGAAAACCGAAAGGCTAGGGCAGTCTGGTAGCGTACACGTAATATCCATGACAACACTACATACAATCAACTTACCAACAAGCTTAAGAAGAAAATGACAGAGACAAGGAATGAAGCATTTCAGAACTACATAAGTAGCCTATCCAAAGATGACTATAGTATTTGGAAAGCACTAAGGGATTCAAGGGACCTCAACTACAAGTTCCTCCATTACGTAAAAATGATGGAACTTGGGCAAGGTCAGAAAAAGAAAAAGTTGAACTATTTGCCCAACACTTAGCGGAGGTATTTACACCTAACTCCAATGAGACTAACGAAGATGTTGACAACTTTCTCGATGCACAGTTGCAACTATCCCTGCCAATTAAAAAATTTACAATTAACGAATTACGAAATGAAATAAAATTCCTAAGTAATACAAAAGCGCCAGGCTACGATCTAATAACGGGCATCGTACTCAAACAACTACCAAGAAGAGGGGAGCAATTCTTACTAGCACTCTTCCACGCAATGCTACGGTTAACCTATTGGCCCTTGCAATTGAAGTTTGCGCAAATTATCCTAATCCAAAAACCTGGGAAGCCGCCAAACAAAGTTCAGTCCTATCGCCCAATCAGCTTACTACCTGTCGTATCGAAACTCTTTGAAAAGTTAATACTAACACAAATTAACGAAGCTGCTATATTAGACGAATGAATTCCAAACCACCAGTTTGGATTTAGGAGAGGGCACTCCACTATACAACAGTGTCATAGAATAACCAATATTATTCAAACATCACTCAATAGAAAGGAGTACTGTTCAGCAAACTTCCTAGACGTCAAACAAGCATTTGACGGTGTATGGCATAATGGACTACTGTTTAAGATCAAACATATTTTTCCTCACCAATACCATCTTCTGCTCAAATCATACTTATCAAATCGATTATTCCAGACCAAACTTGAAAATGAAGTTTCACAATTACACCCAATCACTGGTGGTGTCCCTCAGGGCAGTGTTTTGGGTCTAGTTCTATACCTCTTGTTTACTGCAGACATACCGACTACGCCAAACGCAACACTGGGAACATTTTCAGATGATACTGCCATACTTGCATGCCATGAAGGTCCTCAAATTTGCGAGATACCTTTTGCAAGAAGGTCTAAATGCTCTAGAAGAATGGTTGCAGAAATGGAAAATAAAAGTCAACGAAACAAAGTCTACCAATATAACGTTCACAACAAGACGATCACTATGTCCACCTGCAACTCTAAACAACGTTTCTATACCACAAACAGACAACGCTAGATACCTGGGCCTTCACATGGACAAAAGGTTAATGTGGAAAACATATATAAAAAAAAATTTACAAAATCATAGGACCTATATGGACCTACGGATGTGAATTATGGGGTTGTGCAAGCTACTCAAACATTGACATAATACAACGGTACGAAAGACTCTTAGGACATACCAACAACATAATTACACCGCTAACGCAACAACCAACCATCCGAAGATTGAAACGCAAATGGCCGTGGGACCTGACAGAAGAATAAAGACAAAATAACCACCACCCAAACCCCAACATGAAGGAAAACCGACATGGCGGCACTACTGGGCTCTCATCTCTTCAAGACTGTACTCATTTCATACAATTAACTCATAGAATTTATTATTAATTACAAAAAAAAAAGAAAAGCTCTTGCCCATTACTCACAGTCAGAACTTTATCCATACGGAACAGTTCCAGAAAAATCTTCTAGCTCTTTAAATTTTAAAAAACTATCAAAAGGCTGCAACTAACCGAAACAAGATTGAACGACACACGGTGAATTAATTGTTTTAAATCAAGGTTTCTGCACTTTTGCGTAAATTTAAATCGTCGTCTGCGTTGATAGTTTACAACAAGTCTGTCCATTCCATTTAAATTTACAACTAGAGGCCCTGCTATCGCCTGTCAATGGAATCTAAAATGCAGGGTTTAACACTAAGTACGATTTCTAAGTTGTCAGTCGATGTCACTGTCAAATGTTTGGTTATGGACGTATTGTACTATTGATAAATAGTAAAGAGCTGTTTCATTGCTCGTTTAATGTTTAATATAAAATGAATAGTAAGTTCAAATAACTTTGCATATATTTTATGAACACATAAAGAACATAAAAACGTTAGTATCTTTCTTCTCAATGGTTTGAAAATCAAATTGTCTCCGTTCATGTTTATCAATAACTGCTAAGCATATTTAACCAATTATGATAAAATTCTACCCCAATTTTTATAAAATTCTATCAAGAATGAGCCAATTGTGATCTCCACAGTCAAAATATGATTTTAGAGGGTGTGTTAATAAAGCTGCAGTAATTTTCATAGGGCCGGTTGCAGAAAGCAATATTAAGTCTGGTGTTAGCTAACGTCGCGTCAAAGTGAACAAAATCGCATCAAATTTTGTTTACTAATGTATTAGTTACCATAAATATTTGAGATTTGATTCGTTTTTGTTCACTTTGACGTCACGTTAGCTAACACCAGACTTAACGTTGCTTTCTGCAACCGGCCCTATAATATTTCTTTCCGGTGGCAAATATGGAATTATTTCTATTACAATGCTACTAGTGTTACATATTAAGAAAATTAAATATCGACTTAAATAGATATTACAAAGAAAAAGAACTTATGTCTTGCAGAGATTTTACGCCTAATGGTTGCTTGCAAGTATTAACGCTAGTCAATGTTTCCAGACAAATACAATAAATTCGTTCTTCCAACAGTGTGAACAATGTATTCTGCTAACATGACCACTGTAGAAGACATTTTCACCAAATACTTCGTTATTTGTCGCTTTACATAGGTTTTCAATATTCTGTTTGATTGAATTCAGTATTTTTGAAGTGCTGGTAACTATTTACAGTTTTCCTGTAACACGCGATCTTTGTGACATCTGTTATAAAGCTTCGGTTGTCAGGAAGCAAACTTTTTAGGACATTGAACAGACTTGTTATAAACAATCAACGCAGACGACGATTTAAATCAGGGCTGTCCAACTTCAAGGGGCCCAAGGGCCACTGTAAAAAATTTGATGGTTATGAGGGCCGCATCATAAAATGTGTCGTATGCAACCTTGTGAGTGATTTGTAATAAATATAAAACGTGGATATTTAAATACTAATTTTTATTTATTCAAGAAGCTTAGGTTACAGTACAAACATAAACGAGATATACAAGGTGTTCCCTGAGGTAACCGACAAACTTACACCATGTGTTCTAGAGATGATTCTAAACAAAAAAATTCATATTCACTTCAGATTAATTCCTTTCCGTTCTTGAAATGTGGACAAAAGAAAAAAATTACATCAATTAATGTAAATTTACGTATAGAGATAAGTAAGCTAGATAAAATGACATAGGTTGATGAGTAAAAACTGTCAAAGTAATCATTAATTAACAACTAGAAGAACTAAACGCTACTAAAAAAAACAATCAAAAACAGGTGTCTGATCACTACAGCACCATTCGCGTTGGTGGCAACTGCCAGACTGAGACAACGGACAAGACAAGTAGTGATGGGCCTATCCGGAATGAATAATCGGAAAGTTTCCGATTGTTCAAAAAATCGGAAGGTTCCGATTATTTCCGAACGTTTCGGAACTTTTCGGAATTCGATTATTTTACTGTTCGGTGCACAAAATTCGGAACTTTCGGAATTCGATTATCTTACTATTTGGTATACAAAATGAGAAAACGAAATGCCAAGTTGAACTGAAGGGAATACGGAATGTTGTGTTGACTCACTTGACTGCTATATGCTCGCACTAATGGCAGTGGTATTTCGTAGATTAATTATTAGATAGTACACCTTACATACTTCAAACTCATGTATTGTTTTATACTATCTATTATGTACTTTATGTGCCATTAAACTTTAAAATATCACTACCATTTTCCGAAAGTCTATTAAAGTAACTACTGTAATAATTTGAAAAAAATATTTTATTTTCTCACATTCCACTGTGCGACTCAAACTCATAAATTGTTTTACTGGCAGTCCTAACAAACCCAAACAATGGATGCCGACGCAGATAAGGGCTTACGGCGCAACGGCGAGTGCTCGCATCGCAAATTTGGACGCACTTCATCTTTCTTCCGCTTGTTGTTATTTCGCTCTTTTTTCCTTGCTTGCATTTACGGAATGTAAAATAATCGGATAATATTCCGATTTTATAAACATTCCGAAATGGAACATTCCGATTATTGAAATCATCCGATTATGCCCATCACTAAAGACAAGCCTTGCATCTGAGGTGGGCGGAACTGTTTCCTAACACAATGTTGCCAGATAAAGTTAATTTTTTTTACTAATGATATATTTTTGTACCCTTGTCCTATGTACCTATTTTATATTGTTTTCAATTATTTATAATGTATATTCCAGATTCATGCTTTCTGAAAGCATAGTATCTATCAATCCGCGGTCCGCAAAAATATCCCGGTAGGCCGCACGAGTCCCGCGGGCCGCGTGTTGGACAGCCCTGATTTAAATAAAGCACAGCGTCAGCATCAACCAATCTGAAGGTTCACTCACTTGACTGGCTAACATGTGCATTAGGTAGGACCTCATACTAAAGTTGTACCAAATTTTTAATATTGGATCTAAGTTATATAATAACCTAGGCTTGGATAAACAGGTTATCAGTTCTAATACTATAAGTACTTCGATACTATCGAGTTATATGTCGATAACTTGTAGCACAATAATAAAAGAATGTCAGTTTAAACAATTCGACCGTGTTAAACTGACAAAATTTGTTATTGTGCAGGAAGTTTGAGACGTATAACCTGTTTGGAGTACGCAATGTAGGTAGTCGATTGCATTATTTTTTGAGTGAATTTCAAAAATAGGAACAAGAAAATATTTTTACTCACGATCTGTTCATAATAGGTACGTTTCTAACCTTCAAAATAGAAGGAAAACGAGTCATTGTTTACTTTAATTTCCAGCTAGCTGGGAAAGGTTTTTCCTGAAACACTTTCCACCTCGGTATGTAATATACTATCCTTTATCTAATAGACGTGTCTGTCCGGGACGCTGGTCTGTCCGGGACGCTGTTTTGTCTGTCTGGGACGTTGTTTCAGCAGCCAAACCGTAAGAGATAGAGAAAAAAGTTATGAAAGTTATATGTTTGGAATGGTCATGTCAGGTCAGGAACCGAATTTCAGTCTCTAACACTAATTATTAGCTTAATTATCCTAATCCTAACTTTTTAGGTTAGATTCTAGGCAAATTTTATCAAGGCGAATGCGACTGGTAGTTTGCTACCAACAATGACGTCATATACGTACGTGTGGTAAATACGCGTTCTATTTGCAAAACGGTCTTTTTTGTTTTATTAAATGAGACATTTGTCTCACTGGACTGCTAGTATTAATATAATAATGCAGAAGACTACAGGCCGTGTTTACACGATGAAAAGTACCATAGTTACATTTATACATTTCTATTTTCGGGTTTTTGTAAACAAACTTTCCAGTACTTTTAATAGCGATATTATCACAGAAAACAATTATTTATTATGCCTATATCTTGTGTTTTTTAAAACTACGCAGACAACTTCAAACGGAAGTCAATTTTCTTTAATAGTCATATCTCGTCGTTGAATACTGCCAAGCACCCAAGCAAAAGAACCGTACATTTTAACATAGTGTAAAAGCGTCTTCGATGCTTACGCTACATAACCTAACCTATAAATTTCTTCCCTCGTGTTTCTTTTGTGTTGATTAGTCGGCTACACAAAACAATAACTAATGTCTTCTAGCAGTGGCTACAAGTATTAATTCTGTGATAATGGTCTACTGTGCATCAGATAATTGTAGTACAAAGCAAGGTAAAGGAATAGCGTTGTTCAGATTTCCCAAAAATTTGCAACAACGACATTATTGGTCTAAATTTTGCAAAAGCAAGAATTGGGCTCCGACTAATGCTTCACGGTTATGTGAGGTAAGTACTTTTGAATAAAATTGTATCTACAGTCTTATAGCTTCTCATACAGTGGCTTTATACAAGACAGTGTGGCCATAGGGATGTCTTCGCAGCTATTGGTCGACGCGAATATCCGCCATTAACAGGCAAAATATTTAGTTACCTCTAAGTTGTTCTCAAAGAGGTTGGTAGAACCTGCTCATTTGGTATAGAAGAAAATAAAACCTTTCAAATCTAACAATTGTAATTGTCAAATAATTCATTAGCGTCGCAAGCGGGTGAAATTTTATCATCTATTGCCCTGAAAAACTAATATTTTGCACAGTATTTAAATGTGACAATTTAGAATTGTGCTATTGTTGTACCTAATAGCACAAGATGCGTTCGACTTGGAATGTATGATAAAGAGATTACATCGGTGCTACGATGAATGGGGCTTTAGCATAAGTTTAGAGAAAACGGAGTATCTATTTAGTAATCAACTCGGAAGCACAATATGAAGTCTTAATAAATGAAGATGTCGCAGTAAGACAAGTAGAAAGGTTTAAATACCTCGTTGCTACAATACAATCGATGAAAAAGGTCTGGGAACAGAAGAGATCAAAACTCGAATAGTACAAAGTAAGAAGATAATGGGATGCTTGAAATCAATTTGATGGGACAATACTGTCTCTAACAACAACAAAACAAGAATAGGTGAAGTAATGGTAGAGTCGATGCTATGTTATGGCAGTGAGGTATGGACTGTAACAGCGGAAATGAAACGAAGACTAGACACAGTTCAAATGGACGAAAAAGCGGAAAGGTATAGAGACGGGATAGAGGGACGAACGAGGAAATAAGACGCAGAATGGAGGCACCAGAATGAGTTGTGGACAGAACTGAACGGAAAGCGTTAAACTGGTTTGGTCATCTGATGAGAATGAATGAGACGACGTGGCCTATGAAGATCTTTAAATGGTCGCCGCCGGGTAAGAAAAAAAGAGGTAGACCACACAAACCGTGGAATGAGGGTATTCGGAGAGCCATGGAAGAAAGAAACCTGGAAGAAGACCAAGCACAGGACAGGGAGGTTTGGAGACAGGGAACAGGAAGACGGCATTTAGCTGTATTGTAAACTACCATAACTGAAACCGGTTGCAAACTTCATGCAACACCTTAAAGCACCATGAACGAACGCCAATGAAAAATGTCAAACGTTCAAACATAACACTGCACGTGTAGCTTACATCAACTACTTAAAATAACTAGCTCCAAAATAATGACCACTCAAAAACGTTCGATTATTTCTAAAGGCACTGTATATCTCTACGCTCAAATTTGCCTGAAAATGGTCGCCAACAATCGTATGGCCACATTGTCTTGTATATAATCACTGTAACTTCTCATTTTCTGCAGCGTCACTTTGAAGTATCGCAAATTCAAACTCACGCTGATGGCATTAGAACATTGAAGTTGAATGCAGTACCTACTATTCTTACATCATCTTATTCCTGGGAATGTTTCTGCACGTTTCGAATCTGTACCATCAACATCCAACTCTACAGCTATGATCGAGGTATGACACGACGCTAATATAAAGCATTAAAGCGCTTAATTTTCTTCTTTTCTTATTTGCTGCAGCGTCACTTTGAAGTATCGCAAATTAAAACTAACGCTGTTGGGATAAATACATTGAATGCAGCACCTATTACATCGTCTAATTCTGGAAATGTTTCTGCACGTTTTGAATCTGTACCATCAACATCCAACTCCGATGATTCTGAAGAAGTAAACTCTTCACAGCTGGCAGATTTTCAGGTATGTTGATCAACGGTGAATTACACGAACAGTTATTATTTAATTTTGTTTTGTTTCTTCTATTATAGCGACATTTTGAAGATTACGTAAGAAATACACAAAACCGTGAGCTATTGCAGGATCTGCCAGAAGATACACTTGGTTTCATGGACGTAAAGTGCAAGCATTGCGGGGCCTTACATTTTGCAGCAGAGGTAAGGGGTGGTCGCAGAGAAGAATTGAACGACTGCTGTAATTTTGGCAATGTGAAGCTCCCAGACCTGCAGTTATATCCCATACAACTGGAACATCTTTTGAAGGGAACTGATTCTCGCTCGGTGCAAATATAGTTGCTCCTCGTGGAAATGGTCCATACTGTTTTAAAATACATGGTCAAATATACCACATAGTTGGTCCGTTGTACCCTGATGTCGGTAATAAACCTGCATACGGGCAAATATATATATATTAGATTCTGAAGTGGCGACTACTGAAAGGTTAAGTAATTCAACAAATTCTGGTTGCATTGCATCAATAATGTGTCAGTTAGGTGATATTTTATCTAATATAAATCCATACTTTGCTTCATTGCGGATGATGAAAGAAGTAATCGAGGAAGAAGAAAGACTAGCTCTCCTAGAAAGTAGATCAACTCCATCGGTCAGAATGTTTTTTGATGTATCAAAAACAATGGACCAAAGCCGATATAATGCACTAACTGCTGCTAATGAAATTGCTGCTGTATTCGTAGGTGAAGATGGTGAGTTACCGTTGACACGCAGTTTTACAGTTTTTGCAAGGGGGGGGGTGGTCTTCGACAAGTTTCTTACTTGGATAAAAGTTGTGATCCATTGACGTACCCTCTATTATTTCCTGGAGGTGATTTCTGATGGCATTTAGACCTTTGCAAGCAGGGATCTCTTAGAAGAAGGACTCGAGTTACGCAAAAAGAGTATTACTCATATCGATTAGCAGTTCGGGAAAGGTTTTCGGCAATTCACCATTCAGGAAAACTGTTTCAACAATATGTTGTTGATTCATATGTGAAACTGGAACAGAATCGGTTGAATTATGAAAGAACTCATCAAAAGGAGTTACGTGCAGATACCTATCAAAAGTTGATGGACTACATTGGCAATGCGGCAGCAAATCAAAATGCTAAAGTTGGTCGACGTGTAATACTATCATCTTCTTATGCTGGTGGCCCTCGTGCAATGCAGCAAGGTTACCAAGATGCTATGGCAATAGTAGCAAAGTATGGTAAACCCGACATTTTTTTAACTTTCACATGCAATCCAATGTGGTCCGAAATACAAACACAATTAGCACCAAATGAAACTGCATCTGATAGACCCGATATAGTTGCACGCGTATTTAAATTAAAACTTGACCGTCTCAAACAAAAAATACTACACAATCATCTTCTTGGACGTGTACTTGCTTATGTTTGTGTAACAGAATTTCAAAAGAGGGGATTACCACATTGTCACATGCATTTAATTCTTGCAGGTATATATAAAGATAATCTTTAAAACTTTGAATAATTACAAAAATTACATTTTAGGAGACGACAAGTTACGAACTGCAGAAGGCGTAGATAGAATTGTAACAGCTGAGATTTCAAACCCATTTGAAGATAAGCGACTGTTTGAGATAGTCAAAAAGTGCATGGTCCATGGCCCTTGTGGTACTTTAAATCCTGCTTCTCCATGTATGCAAGATGGTGTATGCACAAAGGGATATCCAAAAAGTGTTTGTGAAGAAACCAAAATTGAAGTGGATGGTTATCCTCAGTATAAGAGACGTGCCAATGGAAATACTTTGCAGGTATATTAATATTTATGTGAATAGTATTTAGTACCTCTTACATTCAATTCCATTAGGTTGGTAGAAATTTTTTTAGGCTTAGGCTACAGATAATTATATTGCACTAGCAAGATCCCCGTTCTTCGCACGGACTACAAATGTTTTTTTCTTCTAAATCTCAAATAAATTCCAGGGAGCACCCCTACCCTTCACTCAATACGCTAAACTAACAAACGCCGCAAAACGGTATTCTAAGTAAAAAGGACACAGTATTCTTCCGAAAAAAGGCCTCCGCAACTCTTTTATGCCACACGTAGCCCCTGGAAATGTGTACGTAATTGGCATTCCCCTTGTATATATTAATAAAACTATAGTTTTCGTATAACAATGAGGTAAAATTAAAATATATATATACAAACTAAATGTTGTATTTATAAATTGGTGGAATTTCGGAAATCTTATTTATTGTAAGATATATTGAGTAATTCGTAAAAACACAGTTTACTCTTTTTTCACCCCGTAGGGGTGGAATTTTGAAACATTCTTTCAGCCTATATTATCCTGAAATAAACCCACGGCAAAAAATAATTAATAAATTTAACACCCTACCCCTTTTCAGTTTTCCCTTTTTACCGCTTTAGGGGTAATTTTAAAATTCATTAAACCACTATCTAAATATTTTAAGAATACATTTATATGCCAAAAAACAATGGTCTAACTCAATAAACATAGGAGATAAGAAGGGTTCCTTAATTCAACCCGAATCCAAATGTGCACCTTTAGGGGTTGATTAGGGGAAAATCCTGAAATGTGTTTTTAGACACTTATATTGGATACCTGTGCGAGCAAACACCAAGCCTATATCGTATCAGGTTTACGAGATATTGTAGAATTCGTGAAAATACAGTTTAGCCCGTTTTACCCCCTCAGGGGTAAAATTTTAAGTTCCCTTAAACCGCTTTCTAAATATTTTAAGAATAAATCTATATACCAAAAAAGAATGCTCTAGCTCAATAAACATAGGAGATACGAAGGGTTTTTTAATTTCCCCCGAATCTAGATTTGCACTTTTAGGGGTTGATTAGGGCAAACTCCTGAAATGTATTCTAAACACTTATATTGGATACCTATACAAGCAAACGCTAAGTCGATATCTTATAGGGTTTAAGAGATATTGACGAATTCGTGAAAACACAGTTTACCCATTTCCACCCCCTTATGGGTAAAATTTTAAATTTCCTTAATCCGCTTTCTAAATATTTTAAGAATGCATCTATATGCCAAAAAAGAATGCTCTAGCTTAATAAACATAGGAGATACGAAAGGGTCTTTTATTCATCCCGAATCTAGATTTGCACTTTTAGGGGTTGATTAGAGCAAAATCCTAAAATGTGTTTTTAAATACTTATATTGGATACGTATGCAAGTAAACACCAAGTCGATATCTCATCGGGTCTAAGAGATATTGCGGAATTCGTGAGAACACTGTTTACCTCTTTGAACCCCCTGAGTAGTATAATTTTAAAATCTTTTAAAACTCTTTCTAAGTATTTTAAGAATACATCTATATGCCAAAAATAAAATGTTCTAATTTAATAAACCTAGGAGATACAAAAAGTTCTTTAATTCACCCCGAATCCAGATTTGCACCTTTAGAGGTTGATTAGGGAAAAATCCTGAAATGTGTTTTTAGACATTTTTATTGGATACCTGTGAAAGTAAACACCAAGTCAATATGTCATCGGGTCTAAGAGATATTGAGGAATTCGTGAAAACACAGTTTACCCCTTTTCACCCCCTTAGGAGTAAAATTTTAAAATATATTTAACCACTTTCTAATAATTTTAAGAATACATCTATATGCTAATTAATAACGTTCGAACTCAATAAACATAGGAGATACGAAGGGTTCTATAGTTCACCCCGAATGCATATTCGCACCTTTAGGGGTTGATTACGGCAAACTCCTGAAATAAGTTTCTAGGTATTTGCATTGACAATCTTTGCAACTAAACACCAAGTGGCTATCTCATTGGGTCTAAGAGATATTGAGGAACCCGTTAAAACACATTTTACCCCTTCACATTTAACCCCTTTTCACCCCCGTAGGGGTCGAATTTCAAAAAATTCCTTTTAACCCATTTTATTGTGAAATGGAACTCACAGCGAAAAAAATCTAATAATTTTAACCGCCTTACCCCTTTTCAGTTTTTCCTCCTTTTACTCCTTTAGGGTTAAAATTTTCCAATTCCGTCACACCCAATTTTAAATATTTTAAAAATACATCTATATGCTAAAAAAGAATGTTCTAACTCAATAAACATAGCAGATACGAAGAGTTCTTTAATTCATCCCCAATCCAGATTTGCACCTTTAGGGGTTGATTAGGGCAAAATACTAGAATACGTTTCTAGGTATTTGCATTGGTAATCTTTGCAAGCAAACGCCAAATCGATATCTTATCGGGTGTAAGAGATATTGAGGAATTCGTGAAAACACATTTTACCCCTTTCACCCCCTTACGGATCGAATTTCAAAAAATCCCTTCTTTGCACTACCTTACGTAACAAATTGAACCTTCCACCTAAATTTCAACTTCGTAGTACCAGCGGTTACGGCTCTGCGTTGATTAGTCAGGGTTGTGACTTTCTTTTATACATATATGTATAGATTACTTTCATTAATTTGTGTGTCAAACATGGAGTGCTCACAGGGATCACAATGTAAACATTTTGTGGTTATTATATGTCTTACAAATTCACTACTGTAATCGAAATTGTAGCTCCATTAATAACAAACTTAGCAATCCGATGTTGATCCATTGATGCTTTAAGTGGGGTTGGATTTAATAAATGTAAATGAAGAACTTAGCAATAGTGCACAGTTAACTTTGAACACCATGTATATACAAAAGAAACAGGACCTACAATAACCACAAAATGTTTAAATTATGATAATATCACAATTATCATTTATATCGGCACCATATATTGTCAAATTCTCCTGTTACCAATAATTGCAACATAATGCCAATATAGCTGCTACAATTAGTGATGGGCCTATCCGGAATGAATAATCGGAAAGTTTCCGATTGTTTAAAAAATCGGAAGGTTCCGATTGTATCGGAACGTTTCGGAACTTTTCGGAATTCGATTATTTTACTGTTCGGTGCACAAAATTCGGAACTTTCGGAATTCGATTATTTTACTATTCGGAACACAAAATGAGAAAACGAAATGGCAATTTGAACTGAGCGGAATACGGAATGTTGTGTTGACTCACTTGACTGCTATACGCTGGTGAACGGCACTAATGGCAGTGGTATTTCATAGATTAATTATTAGATAGTACAACTTACAGACGTCAAATTCATGTATCGTTTTATACTATCTATTATGTACTTTATGTGCCATTAAACTTTAAAATATCACTACCATTTTCCGAAAGTCTATTAAGGTAACTACTGTAAAATTTGAAAAAATATTTTATTTCCTCTTATATGCCACTGTGCGACTCAAACTCATAAATTATTTTACTGGCGGTGCTGCAAACCCAAACAATAGATGCCAACGCAGATAAAGGCTTACGGCGCGACGCAAATTTGCACGCACTTCATCTTCCTTCCGCTTGTTGTTTCGCTCGTTTTCTCTTGCTTACATTTACGGAATGTAAAATAATCGGATGATATTCCGATTTTATAACATTCCGAAATGGAACATTCCAATTATTGAAATCATCCGATTATGCCCATCACTAGCTACAATAATCAGTAGGTAACGGTCAATCCATAATCACAGAGAATATTAACATTTTGTATGGGGAATTCAAATTCTTTTGACACGAAATGTCTTTAGCATAATAGTAAAATTTATGTGATCTTTACTTCCTTCTAATAGTTTCGTACATTACTGCTGTATTGCACCTTCTAGCTTTATGTTGTGACATTAGTTTCATTTGGTTTAGATAAAAGACCACATAATTGATAACAGATGGATTGTTCCTTATAATCGGTATCTATCTTTAAAATATAATGCTCAGTGTAAAAAGTGTAAAATATCTGTATAAATATGTTTATAAGGGGCATGATCGTGCTGCTTTAAAATTGAAGCAAACAAGCGAAGAAGGTGGGGGAACAAGCAGTGAAATTCATTATGATGAAATAACTGCACATTTAGACGCACGCTATGTAAGCGCTCCAGAGGCATCGTGGAGAATTTTTGGATTCGATATGCAAAATCGCTCGCACACCATTTATCGTCTTGCCGTACACCTTCCTAATCATCAAAATATATGCTTTGTTGAGGGTAATGTTCAAGAAGCAGTAGATCGGGCGCATTCAAAAAATTCCACTCTATGACAGCATGGTTTAAATTAAATTAATTATGTGAAGAAATATTCCAAAATGGTTACCAACCTGAAGATAATATGATTGATTCGCGTACTTTGTATTACCGGGATATTCCAGAACATTTTGTTTTCAATAAAGCTTCCACCACCTGGAATAGACGCAAACGATTTGCTAAGGAAATCGGTAGAATGTATACTGTTGGGCCCCAGGATGTTGAAAGATACCATATGTGATTATTGTTACTACACGTAAAAGGAGCTACATCATTTAATGATTTGAAAACCATTAATGGCCAAGTTTACGATACATTTCTTGAAGCTGCCAAAGAAGCCGGATTGATAATCGAGAATATGCACGATGTTTAGCTGAAGTTGTAAATTTTCAGCTTCCATCACAACTGAGGAATGTATTTGCAACATTACTTTTATTTTGTAACGTATCAAATGCTGTACAATTGTGGCAAGAATTTAAAGCTGCATTATCTGAAGACTTCCACAGAAGTTTGTCTATAGAAGAATCAGAGGCTACCGCTTACTATGCCATCGATGATTCAATGAAAGTTTGTGGTCGAAAACTTTCGGATTTTATACCACTTCCACAAATTCAGCCACACATTGCCATCGTTGACAATTCTCAAAACCACCAAGCTGAAGGGGAAAGTATGTACAGAACCCTGAACCCCATTCAAAAAGCTGCCTGTGATGAAATAGTCCATCTCTTAGAACATTCATCACGATCAGCAAAATGTATTTTTATCGATGGACCAGGGGGATCAGGCAAAACGTATTTATATACAACTATAAATCACATATGTAAAGGTATTGCCGCTACATTACTGCTTGATGGACGTACAGTTCACAATCGATTTAAACTTCCTGTACCAATTAACAACGCGTCATTGCTTTCTACAATGAAAATGAACACTCCCGCAGCAAGCATATTACAAAGTAGTAAAGTTATTATTTGGGATGAAGCTCCGATGGCACCAAAATATGCTTTAGAAGCTGTAAACATTTTGCTCAAAGACATTATGGGTAATAATGAAGTTTTTGGAGGAAAATTGATGATTTTGGGTGGCGACTTTCGCCAATTACTTCATGTTGTCCATCGTGGAACAAGGTCAGATTGTATTGATGCATGTTTGAAGAAATCGTCATTATGGGCACATTTTAAAGTCATAAAGTTAATAACAAACAGGACAGCAGCAGGAGAAGATATGTGGTCAACATTACTTTTAGATATAGGTAAGTTGTTATTTTACTACAGGTGGCATGATTAATTATTAAACAAAGGAAAATAAATACCTAGGCTTTTTTAAATTTGAAATCATTTTTAAATTAAAAACAATTATGTATTTTATGTTAGGCGGTAAAAGTAAATCTGTTTACGTTTACAAATTTATTATTATAGGTGATGGTAAAACAAACTGATAAAGATGAAAACATGCCAATACCGCAGCAGTGTATTAGTAGTGGCAATTTAATTGAGGACGTATATGGTAAAGCGATTCTTCCAGACAATGCAGATAGTCTTTGTGACAAAGTGATTTTGACGTCAAAATACATTGACAATAAAGTACTCAAATTACTTACTGGAGAAGAACAATCTTACATTAGCATTGATGAAGCTGAGTGTGAAGAATCAGAAGTGATCCAGTTTCCTACAGAGTTTTTACACTCATTGACACTATCGGGTATGCCCCCTCATGAACTGCGGTTAAAAATTGGTGCAATTGTTATGCTATTGAGAAATTTAGATATAAAGAAGGGATTATGCAATGGGACTAGGTTAATTGTACAACATATGGGCAGGTATATTCTTGGATGCTCAGTTGCATGTGGAGCAAACAAGGGAAAGTATGTACTAATTCCACGTATCACTTTATGCCCATCCGATACCAATTTGCCATTTGTATTAAACCGTAAACAATTTCCTATTAGACTTTCTTTTGCAATGACAATAAATAAAAATCAGGGGCAAACGTTCACTAAAGTTGTTTTGCATCTAAATACTCCTGTATTTTCACATGGGCAATTATATGTTGCTTTTTCTCGAGTAAAAACTATGAACGGATTGAAAGTAGCAATGAAAGGTGGTGAACGGCATACAAAAAATATTGTTTACAAAGAAATTCTTTAAAACAAGATGGTAACTCCGAAAAGGGATCAATGTAATCCAGGACGTAGAAGGAGAAAGATCAATGGAGCAACTGTTTCGAGAAGGGGTACGCAGACACGATTTACAAGAAATGGCGTGGAAATTCTTTTTAACAGCATCATTGAGAAAATACATTTGCTGACACGTATGTTACTCGTTCAATGATGAAGATGAAACCTTCTAATGTTTTCTTTCACAGAAACACGTATTCCCAATTTACTAATAACAATAAAGAGGGAAAAATACATTTGACGCAGAATCACAATTAGTTTTTTCAGGTACTTACTGTCACAGTTTCTTTACAAGTTTTAATTGCTTTTGTTTTAAGATACACACAGTTGGCGATCACATTTTCGGCGATAACAACTTATTTGTGGAAAAGATTAATGAAATAAAGAGATACGGGAGGGGACTATGTTACCAAAATTAATTACATTTTTCAAGTAATGTATAGGACCATAAATAATTTTAAACAGACAAAGGAGAGTTGATACGCCATTTTCCCAGCATATATGCAAAATTATTTAATTATTATTGTTTTAGTAGTGCGAGGATATGCATATCAACCAAACTCAAATCTGCACAAGAAAGGAAGAGGACGACCAAAAACAAGTTGGCAAGAGAAAATCCAAAAGCACTTTGGTCCAGGGTGGACAAATGTTGCAAAAGCCTGAGTAACATGGAATCACCAAAAGAAGTTATTCATTTTATTTCTAAGTTAAAGCAAAAATAAACAATATTATTTTAAGTTACTCACCCTGTATATATTAGTCTGATTTTTTTTTTCGGTTTTATGCCAGGTAGATATATAATGTGCACGCAAAATATTGTCTTCCTTCAACAAATAGTTTTTGAGTTATACCGCCGACAGGCAGACGTAGATGTAGGGACACTGGAAAGTGAAGATCTGAAGAAATCTCGACATTGAAGCCTAATAGGAAATTAATGATCGGATGAGAGGCATTATTGGAAGAAACGGTTTTGAACAAATCAAGTCATGTGATTTCACAAAAAGTGGAAGAATGTACTCCGATCGTCGCCGTATTTACCAAGTACTCTTCTTCTCAGAAAAATCAAGAACAATGTTTGTTTGTTAATGGACAAGGTCTAGGCATGCAGAGTACCAGGTACCTTAGACACCGACTGCTTTGGTCATATGATCAAAGTCCTACTTAGAATTTTACCGGAGTTCCAACCCTAGCTAGGGATCTTTTACATGCTACACATCGTAGTAACATGTGACCCACGGCTTTACATCACTTCCGAATGATGGCATTCTGTAGAGGCTTTCATCTGCATTTTTAATTTTTGAAAACCTCACCGGGACCGAGAATCGAACTAGTGATCTTTAGATCAGTAATCAGGATGCTTACCACTGAGCTACCGACCCCGGAAATCAAGAACAATGGGGTACGAGAAAGAAATTCTGAGAACAAAAGCTTGTTACCGTAACTCTGACTGTAAATCGGAACAAGCAAAGGCATCCGACTTCTCAGTCGGAGCTGGTCGTGGGTAAAACAAAAGACTCAAATCTTCAGCTGATAGGAAATTATGGGCGCCAAGTAGCAAGTAGCCCAGCACTTTGCTAATTAAAAGGTACACTACAGAAGGCGCTATTAACCAAACCTGAAAATTACAGGCAACGACAAAGGCACAAATCAGATACCCAGAAAAAGATGTCAAGGCAGTATAATATCGGCAATAGGTAGTACATTTACAAATATACAAAACAAAGTACACACACATGGCAAACCAGTTCCAAAGTATCACAGTTCATATCACAGTAGCATATAAGGTATAATAATCTCACCAAAATATTTACACATGCATTAAATAATTAAAGCTTGAATGAACGAATGTTTACTGAAATTCTGAAACTACACACTGACTGTCATGCAACATCACAAGATACATAATTACAAATAATAATGACGTGGATGGCACCGGAGACACATCCACTACCACAAGTTACTTTGCCATATAGTATGTCACGGCCTACTGAATTTTGTAATAAACGTCACTTTATACGGCCTGGGCATATGTAAACCTTTGCGATTCTCCGCAGAGCGCTGCATACACACGATACACACGAGCGGGAATTTCAAATTTGCAATGTAACATCAGTTACCAATTGACTACGATGCAAATGTTTATAAATTTCCTGCATTTTTTTGTGTATTTTCTTAGTTACGTTCACATTTTAATGTGTTGATTAACTTATTAGTTTTTATTGTTTTGGTTTTGGTGATGTTTAAAATGGAAAGCGGTTCTGCATATTGTACGTATAAAATGTGTTGTATTGCAATCTGCAAATATACAAATTGGAGAAGATCTTGTCATGAATTTCCCTCAAATCAAGTTTTACGAAAGAAATGGTTTGAAAATTAAATTTAAATTATGGTACTGATCCTTCAAACCACGTACGTGCTAACAATTTCTATTTTTATTTAAATACAGATAAGCAGCGAAAACCACAAGAAACAAATTATGTGTAGTCTGTATTTTGAAGAAAGTTGTTTGCGAGTAACTTCTGAGCGAAGACTATTAAGCACACTGCAGTGCCTGCACTTTTTTGGTCCATTTTTAATTACTACATTTACAGATAGGTGTCCAATAAAACAAATAAATTTTATCGGTTTCAGGATATTAAGCCTTTGTTTACATATACAAAAGTAGGCTGGTAACTAGATCATAACTTATCTGTAGGGTTAAAGAATATTACCCTACATGGCAACCATAACCATATAGCAACCGATAAACTATTGAACAAATCACTGATGTTATGAATCATAACTGCCTTAGAAGTTTTAAAATCCTCGCTCTACGAGCTCGGATTTCAAAACTTCTGCGGCAGTTATGATACTCATAACATTCCTAGATATGTTAATAGCTATTACATTTTAATTTTAAAAATCTTGCAACAGTTAATTACACATAAACTACAACCTTACAATAGCATACAGAACAAAATACTTCACTACTATTAGCACTTAGTAACATCTTCCAAATGTATAAGAATATTACGATTATCTGCATATCACATTTTATTTTAGAGAGAATGTGTGGGCTATCCAAAAAATGACGGCCTGAAAATATTACTTTGTCTTCAACTACGAATTCTTGGAGCTCAAAATCGCTCTAAAGAAAAATTTTAAAACTATAACTCTCTAAGATATAAGTACACGGCACTGTAAATAGATTACACCATTCATATTTACATTAAATTCAAAACAATAGGTCCTTATTCTACTGGTACAGCATTTGAAGAATAATTTTTAAAACACGGATTTGCCATGACAGCCGCTGTCATTTAAATGTCATCGTGGGTATGTGGCTCCAAAACGGCCAAAATTGGCATTTTCTCAGAAATGAAACCAACAATGAATTTCAAAATATGCCCAGGCCGTATAAAGTGACGTTTGTCACAAAATTCAGCAGGCCGTGTGGTATGTAAACAGCTAGGTTCCAGAATAAATTTATCAACAAATATCTTAAATAATTGGTAAAATATACTCTACTAGGTAAGTACCATGTTTATGCTACATTCATGTCGTTAGGAAGTTCATCTAATGTTTGCCAAATAAATATAAACTAGCACGACACACAAACATATTCAAAAGCGGATTCCGTCACTACAGGTTATGCCAGACCAATTCTGTAAAAGACTAATTTAAACAGACCTCTGCTAGCTCACAGGCAGGTGTACAGGAAAACCTCTCGGTAAGCCTCGAAGAAGCTAGGTGATTATTCTAATATCGGGCAGCGATATTGCTCCGCGTTCCTACGACAGAGGTATGATTTCTACGCTGCTGCTTTAAATGTTACTACCAACCTGTTGCAGGAATGGAGCTCTCACGATCGCAAGAACTAGGCGGGACGAACTTCCAAAAGCTCAACAAGGGGCTGCATTCGCAATTCCAAAGAGCTGCGGAATTCAGCCGTACGAGAAGGGAGAGCTACAATTAAATGCAACACATTAGAATTCTACGCATGAAGTACAAAAGAAAGTTAGGCATACCGTTTCGATGTTCAGCCCCCATATTTGCCGAAGTAACCTATCAGGGTAAACGATCCTAGCTGGTAAATATACAGTAGAGACATTTTAAATGTATGTAGTATATACTTACGTACCTTTCAGAAGGTTGTTTTAAAAACCTGAAACTCTGTATTAGAACACAACCAATTAACATTGTTTTACTACAATTTACACAGTACAGACAATAACCAGAATAATAATTTTAGTAGTAATCACAAAGAGAGTCCAGGTAACTGATTATTTGGATGACCGATAACTGGATAGCTGTTGCTTTATTTCAGACATTTATAGAAGTAAAGTGAATTATGCAAGGCGAGAAAACCGATGTGTTCTAAATGTTAAAAGCTAAAAGTTCGTATGCGCTATAGGACAGTTTGGTGTTAGATTATAAAGATGATTTCTTTCTCTTTCTGTATTTGCAGGCGAAGTGATACCTTTGCCATTTGGCTGTTTTCAGACATCTTGTATAATGATTGAATTATGTCAGGTGTCAGAACCCATCTTACGAGATTGTCAGCTTCCTCATAGAACACCATGTATATTACTCGTTCAGATATTTTAGCAAAACAGATCCATCATTATCGATTTACGTAAATAATCAACACGTTATTTTAAAACACCCGCTATTTTCAAAATTAGACCGATCACTGAGAGATGGCGCTACGCTTGATTTGGATTCTACCACTAAGAATGTATTACATGAAGGTCATTTTAAAGGCTAGTGTTTTATGAGTAGGTAGTCGGTACGAGAGTGTTTAATTACTAAAGTGGTTCCGTTTTAATCATACCAGCATAGTGCGAAATAAGGTAGGTGTTATCTAAGCAGATCACTAACTCACATTTGTTTGTATATTTTAATCAGACGTGGACATGTTTGCGTTAATAGATATATTTCCTGATCATTAAATGTATCCATTGACATAAATGATCTGAAAAGAATTAGCTCACTTTAGGTACACGCCCATGGCTGTCTGAGCAAGTTTTCACCTGAAGTCACGTTTTATATAAAGGGAGGTTTAATTAAGATTGTGGAGGCGGATTTTTCAACTCGTAGGGTTTTTTTAAAATAGAACAATTACGTGTGAAACAAACGTTTCATGATGCAGGCACCTGCGCCATGCTGCAATATTTATTTTGACTACTTTCAAGATCCAAAGACAAATAATTAAACGAGTTCAGAATGTGAATTACGTAACTTTTGAAAACATTTTCTTTCGTGTCTTTACCTTTAGGGATGTTGAATATTTGTGCGTAGTTGGCTTAGCGTATATGTTGTGTTAGTAAAAGTTAAGGTGCGGTAAAGCCCAAACAACTGACGGACATTTCGAACACCTTACCTTCCTATTAATATAAATATTTGTATTCATTTGACTACTGTGTTTTGGTGTGAGTAATGATAATACAAAACAATAATTCTTCTGAACAACTAGCTTTGTCGCGATTATTGGAACTCCCAAGGATATTAAAACAAGTATTCAATGAAAGGCTTTATAAATGAGTAATAAGCCAAAAATACGCAAAAATACAGCAACGTCGTTACTTAGTGTATTAGTGTTAAATTCGGAGAAAACTAAACATTAATTTCTTGATACAGATTGTGCAATGATTGTTAGGTCTATTTTATAAGCCTGCTTTATGTAAATGGGAGCAATTTTAGAGCTAAAAATAATTAAAATGGAATTTTAAAACACCTCTCAAACCCTTGGTATTTTTGGCTTTAACAGAATTAAGCCAAGGGAGTCAGAAATAAAAGAGTAATGGCATACGATACATACAGTGAGAATAATGTAAGACTATACAATTATGCAAAATTAGACATAGGGCATTTACTAAATGTTGCCATAGTGTTTGTAAACAAAATAACAAAACATTGACTATAGAAACTAATTGAAACTGGATTATTTCATTGTAATTTCAAAACCATCAATTGTTACTAACATGGTTAAATTGATTAATGCTAAAATGAAGTTGCCAATGTATAGTCTTACATTATTCACACGGTATACGGAAATTTTTGTATTAATACTATCAATGTTAGAACTTTAGAGCAGTAAGCAGCACCCAGTAAAGTCGATTTGGGAGTTAGCAACTGTAATTTTTGTTTACTCTTGATGGGTGCCCAAAAAGTATCATTGTGAGTCAAGTTTACCCTAAATCAAATTTGATTTGATGGTCTATAGATATATTATATTCTCACGGGTTCGCATTGAGATTTCCATTTTCTCTTTTCATGTCGTTCTAGGTCTTCTCCTTCGTGTTCTCTCAGCTGTTGTCCACATGTCGTCTCATATACCTTCTTTGGCCATCTTTGTTGTTCCATTCTTTTCGTATGACCATATCACAGCAGTTGTCTCTGTTCTATTGTTTCTATTAGAGATTTATCGATGTTTCTGTTCCTTTATTAAGTATCCCGTCTAATCGTGTTAACCTACTGCCATCGCTTATTTATTGTCAGCACTTCTGATTCATACTATAGTACGAAAAACTCATCTTAATATGATTTGGCTTGTTGGAAGCACTTTACGACCCTAACGACAAACTACAGCTTCTTCCTGATATAAACTAGATCTGGAGCTGTGATACTTGAAACTGAATTTGTATGCCAAGTTGACTTAATTTAATGTTTACTTACGTTCATAGGTGTTTTTTTTCTTGTACAAGGTATACCACCTGTATATACTGTTTTATATTATGTATGTTGTGCCACGTTTCATTAATGTATCGTAGAATTTAATTTTCCACTTCGTATCGGATTCAGCAAGCACTATATAAAGTCCCGTACGTCATTGTTTCATGGCGACTCCATTCTCGTACTAGCGAGCCCGGAGGGTTGCCTAAATCGACCGCCTTCAACTCATTTCTTCGCCGTCCGGTTCTACTCGCCTAGTGGCCGCCATAAATCATCTTCGAGCTGGGTCTCAGCTGCCTTGTCTTTTGTTTCTTACCTTCAATTTCTACCGCATTCAAATTTAAGTGTATCTCAATCACTGTGTAATAACGCACCTAAATTTCGAACGCATCCCCGTCTGGGCGTGCTAACAGCTATTTGTGGTGGCCTTATAGTATGTATGTATGCCGTGACGTCACGCTTTTCAGGTAGTTTAAGGGTAATTTTATGCAGATTTCCAGCCGAGAATTGTATGTATCTTTTTGTGTTGAATATAACCATATTAGATTGCATCGTTTTTTATTTCTTGTAAAGCAAAATGTAGTACTCATTTTCAGGGAAGTAAGATAGATTATTTCGGAGAAATTTCGATTTCAAACGCCCATTTCTTCAAGCCGTGAGCAAGGTTTTCCACAAATGAGTTGTAATCTATGACATTGGTTTAGATCACATAATATAGTTATCTCTTCTGTACTCGCACATCGTTTAGTTTCAAGGTTGATTTTTGCCAGACTATGATATCTTTTACCCGTTTTCCAACTCGTCAGTTTAAATCGCCCATTGGTACTAGCTATTCGTGTATTGATATGTACATGTACCCACCCAGGCGTACAGGAAGATAATGTAAATGATGCATTTTATGAAGAAGTTGAACGTGTTTAGCAAAATACCAATAGGAACTGAGGAAAATATAGCAAACTTCAAGTCAGCAATGATAAAGGCAACAAATTAATTGATTATTTAGCTGAAAACGAGATGGTAATAAGAAGGAACAACGTATCAAATGCAAGACATATACAAAGGAACATGGAAGTCCGCAAATAATAACACAGTAAATCAGGTAGATCACATAGTGATCGAAAAATAGCATGCTATATATATCACTCAAATTCGAATCTATATAGGGGCAGATGCCGATTCTGACTATTTTGTGGTTAAGGTACATTTTAAACATACTTTCGTATGGACAAAGAAGGAAACGGAAAAAAGTACAACGTAATAGACTTGTAAATTCCAGAGATGAAAACCAGATATATGTATACAGTTTTATAGAATATAAGAAGAAAAGCATTATAGAAGAAAAATGGAATCCAATAAAAGATAAAAAAAAGGAAACGCAAAGGAAAAATAGTTTAATTAGAATTGTGAAGATGCAATTGAGAAAAGGCATAAAGCAAAAGAGCAAACATGTTAAGAACAACAGTGAAAAATACAAGAATATATCAAGAACACAGGAGGAAGATGAAAGAGATATTAAGGGATAGCAAAAGAAGACAAAGAAAAAATAAAAGAATTAGAAAAAAGAAAAAGCAAAAAAATAAGAAATTTCTATAAAAACAGGAGGAAGGCAAAAAACGAAACAAGATCCAGGACAGTATATACAGCGTACATAAATCAAACAAGTAGAGACACTCAGCGTCGGTTTCTTTGATGTCAAAATGCCGATTTGAATGACCTTGAACGGCTCCTGGGGGGTACTTTCCGATATGACCAACAAATGGCGCCATCACTGTACCATATCATGATTGGTAGCAGAGACAATAACTCGCTCTGATTGGTAGAACTTTGTTTTGCCATCTGGTAGTCAAGCTTAGAAATACCCCGTAAGTTGCTGTACCAGGCACTGTAGACAGGTTTCAACATTTGGCATGAGTGTCTCTACTTGTTTGACTTATGTACGCTGGTATATATGTAGGAAGCATACGGAAATAGATTTTATTAGGGCATAAGAGACAAATAGTGACAAGATAGCGAGAAGGACAAAACCATGAAGAAGAAAAAACGGGCTACGACAAAAGCGAAGAACCGGAAACAAAAGAAGAATTGTCATCCTTTGAAAAAGTTTAAAGAATAATGCAGAAAATGAAATTTCACAATACTCCTGATGAAAATAATGCAGTGACCGTAGAGCAAATCAAGTACGGTGGAATGTCATTTCTGGAAAAAAGGAGAGTCTACCAGAGAAATGGCCACGGGCAATAATCCCAATTTATAAAAAGGTACAGCCGGGTGTGAGAGCGAGGATACGGAAGCTCTGACCTTCCGCCTTGCAGGCCAAGCTCCTTCATGGGGTGTTAGTGCCTCACCATTATTATTATTAGATATTATAGAATACAAAAATTACAGAGGAGTCGAACTTCTAGACACAGTATGCAAAGTATTAACACATTGATACGAGAGCAAATAAGTAGACAAAAAGAGATTATCCTAGGAGAATATCAGGTGGGCTTTTGAGTTGCAGGCACACGATTCAATAAATACAACATAATAAGAGAAAGTAAGACCAACATAACGGATACGCTCTTTAATAATAATCATCAGTGCTTCATCAACTATAAAAGAGTAGAGCGTGTGTGTCCCATTATTATACAGGCTGATTTTTTATCATGTAACAACTTGTAGGCAACCCATGCATGCTTCTGCATAATTGGTTGCCTACAAGTTGTTACGTGATAAAAATAATCAGCCTGTATATGTTGTCTTGTTGTCACAATAATTGATCTCCAGTATTTTTACTTGTTGCTCATTCTAGATATCTGATCCTTTTTAACTACAAAAAAGGATCCAAGTTTAAGAAAAAAAAGGATGAGATTAATTGTGACGAGACAAAATACGTGATGATGGGACACACGGAAGAACCCCTACTAGAACAAGAGCAAAAAATAACACAGAAGATAACAGAGAAATGGTTTCCGAAAGAGTAAAAAGTGCAGTTTAGACAGAAGTTCAAATTACTGTAAACAGTGATGGGAAAAACAAAATAAGTAAATACTAGATGTGTGAAGATCTAAGGCAGTGTCGCAGTTTGCTAAAATGATAGTTTACAAAACAGTAATTAGACAAAGCGTGACGTGTGCATGTGAGCTGGGTGTAATGAATAAGGATATAGAAAATAGACTTGTATCTGCAGGCCAACGAAGAAAGGGTAGCCCAGGCATCGTGGGACTTGCTGGGGTCGAGTTAAGCCCTAGATTCAATAGCAAAAGCAACAAAAAGGTCAGGAAAGTGTATCCTAAGATATTGAATGTAGTGATATCCAAGTGGCGTCAGTTTTTTGTGCACTTCCGGCCGACGCGTCATTTGAGTGTTTTTTGTATGTGACGTGTATTTACTTACTGCTATTGTTATCACCTAGGCAATGCAATTCTTTTGCGAAGTTGTGAGGTTGGATCGCCATATTTGAATTTGGTTCCCATTAGATTAAAATATCCAGTATTGTAGCGGTACCGGTGGTTAAATGAGCATTGTTCAAAGCGTTTACAATTTTAAATTATAAAAAATTTAACACGATAATTAAATTGATAACAAATGTATTTCAATAATTTATACTAAAATCAAGATAATATTTGCTAGGATGTAGAAGCTCGACCCATATGAGATAACTAATCAGTTATTTTACACAAAATGAGTAATATTACAATAGCAATAGGGCATAAACTATAATAGTATATAGATGTTTTCTAGGACCATCGCCATCTCTGAAGAAATTGTTTTATTATTATGACTTTACGGCCAAAACACGTAATGTCCACTGTGATAATTTACTCATTACACTTCTGTGTTTATCCCTCTTATGTTCCAACATCCCATGAGCATTGTCTGTTTCCGTTACATACGTCGTTTCTGAATTTTCATTTCCAGCTTTTATACGGGTCAAGAAAAGCAGCCTCGTGCGCAAGCCCTGACCTGGAGGACTGGAGAACGTTCTGTTAAGAATCCTACCCTCAGTTGCAATAATGGGTTGCAAGGTGTCCAAATCTCGCCTTCGTCCCTTTCTCTCTGAGATATGATTTGCTGATTATATGTAAGCTGTTTCAACAACCAGATAGTGTATTTGGGGTCTACGAAACTAGTTATCAACATCAATAAATTTCTCTAGGGTATAATACCAGCCATTTATTTTGCCATTCTATTTTACCTTGCTAATTGGTGTGGTATTTTTACTGTTAGGACGCTGATAATAAACTCAAATATTGAGAACACGATATTTATTACATACACTAGGTAAAGACAGAATAGGCCACATAGATACTGTTCAGCGTTACGAAAGCGGCCACATAAGAATTAATATAATTTGTAGATTTGATGAGGGCGTTTCAGAATAAATTTGGTTAATATAATAATATGTAGGTACACAATTCAACATGTATTATAACTTTTTCAAATTAGTGTAACTCAGTTTTCAAGTAAAACCAATCTGATAGATTCGGTTAAGCAGCATGCAGGATTCACTATCACTATACATAGATTGTTACAACTGTGATTGATTGTAGCAAGGGAAAGTAAAATACTTTTAACTTACCTCATACAGTAATTGGTAAGATACCTACCTGTTAGCTACTTATCAAGATATCAGTAGAGTGTCATACTCGTAGGTTCAATCAAAGGACCAAACCTTATAATACTGCAAATTACTTAGTGGGCACCAGGCTTTTTATAACATTTTTAACTTTCAAATAGAGCCCCTCAAAGTATTTGTTACCACAATGGTCAATAATAACAAATTGTAACCTCAATAATTTAATGTAGCATGGCAAAGCATATGTGTAATAGCAACTAAATAAATGATTTACCTAATGTAAATGATCTAGTCAAAATTGTAATATGTTAAACATTACAATAAATTGGATAACTTTATGTGAGAATTTCCATAATATATAGTTTAAGATATGTAATAATACTTACAAGTTTTCTATCATTAAACTTTATTACAAAGCTATATTTATTGTAAATTCTAAATGTCGCTTTTGATATTCAACTGTTGAAATGTTTCTCAAACTTAATTATTTAACATTTACTTTATCACTAGTACATAACCTTGACACACTGGCTTTTTCCAATTCGCCTGAACTTCTATTACAGGGCTGGGACTAGCAATAAATTTGCTCGTGCAGAAACGTACAGCAACGACCAATTGACACGATCGTCAGCAACGACAAATCGTACAGAATACCGACGTATTCTAATCACATCAAATTGCTCACAAAGAAATACCTCATCTATTGTATTCGACTGCTATAAAAAGCTGTAGATAAACATATGTTATTGAATTTTTACGACAATCTTGCACAATGCTTACCCCTCGGTATGTCATTTGAGCTTTTTAGTAAACATTACATGCCTCACAGAAGAATTATTACCGACTCTGTGTACAAAACACCATGGAAATGGGGACTAGCCTTTAACAAAATTAACTAAACAGTGTTTTTTGTGCACGAATGTTTACCTTCATTATTTTTCAAATTGCATGTCTCTTGTTTCACTATGGAAACGAAATATGTTGCCAACCTCGTTAAAATACTAATACATACGTAAATATTAGCCAGAAACAAAAAACTCTGACTTGTAATCAGAGAGGTTAAAAATATCCTTGTCATCTTGGTGGTCTAATGGGAAAGCGCAAAATTCCTATCATTTAATTTTCAAACGTTATACGTTTTCTTTTGCGATACCCGCTTCCATTTCTGCAACTTTTACATTTTTTTTTGAATATTTTCAAGCGCATATGCTGTAGATACATTAAATGATGTTATTGTGTACGATCCTTTATTAGGATGTCTTTATGTCGATATTTATTTAAGTATCGATTTATTTTTGATGTTACAATTATACTAGCTCAATATATGCTCTTCTTGATGTGCCTATAAAATTTTCAGGATTCATCCAGTAAAATGTCGCTGATGATTAAATTGGACATCACTCAGGCCTGCTACGAAGGACTACGTTGCTCAGTTTGCAGTGGCTACCTGTCTTTCATCCCAATACGATTGCTGCCAGATGGAAGTGCTATTTGCGCTCGCTGCTCACCACCAAACAATGTAGTACCTTACAGAGGGCTAATTGTAGAAAATTTGCTAAGCAACACAGCATTTCCATGTCGCTATAAAGAATTTGGATGCAGCACCAATGTCATGTTTAACAACGTACTGAATCACGAAGGTGGATGTATTCACCGTCCTTTCCCTTGTGCCTCTCTGCCCCATACTTCTTGCTCATGGAGGGGATCGGCGTCTCAAATAGTCAGCCACTTTGCTGAAAAGCATTCCAATTTTATACAGCAGGAAGCTAAAATTAAACTGCACGTCAACCAGGACAAAGAAGATGTGCTGCTGGTAAAGGAATTCGTCATCATTAAATACGTGTTCAATGCAGCAGTCTGCAGTTTGAGATACCAAATTCGATTGTGCATGATGGATGTGGACGATCAGAATTGTAAGCTGCAGTTGTTCAACGACTTAGATCTTGATTATTGTTTGACTTTAAGGGCTAAATGTTTCGCTTATAATACTGATTTATATAACGATAGCTTGTTGAGACTAGATCTGGGACCAATCATTGTAGCTTTAAATAATCCTGAAACTCTCACAGTAATATTTCATGTAAAGGTACCTATTCCTATGGGTAACAACTCTGCAAGTAGTAAAGTTGATTATAAATTGCTAGATTCAAACAGGTGTGCACAATGTCAGTATTATCTCATTCCACCACTGTTCGATTTGTCAAGTAAAATTATTTGTGGAGACTGTTCCTCTACATTCGGCAGCATACCGACAGCCAATAAAACATTGGAAAATTTGTTGACTCTACAGAATTTTCCCTGCAGATGGAGAGGTTGTTATTTCATAGGAAACGGAGATGTCATACGAAGGCACCAAACTGAGTGTGACTTCCGCCGTTACCTCTGTAAGTTTGGCTGTGGAGATACCTTTAAACGAAGTTGTGCAAAACTGCACATGGAGGGACATAACTGTCGTTACTTTTCTGATAAGTATGTACATACGTTTACTTTTCAGTATGAATCTCATAAAACGTGTGTATTTACTATTGTAGACTATGAAATTATTGTAATAGTAATAGATTTACCACCAAGCACCTCCAGTCTTCACTGTAAATATTATAGATTATCCATTTACAATACCGATCCAGCTGCAAAGCTTGCGGGTGCAGTGTATTTTGGCCACCAGCATTGTAAATGCCAATCAAAGAAGTTTTCCATTTCTTCTGCCAAGAGTATTAAGTTTTCCGAATTACCAACTTGCTTTAAACTATGTGACGTAATATCAGCAACTATAGAAATTGAAAAATCTTAACCCATTTAAAAGGAAGGCATTTTATTTTTTAATATTTTAAACGTTATCTTGACGGCAGCATAAACATTCGGAATGCTAGGTATTTAATTAAGTATTATTTTTATTTATCTTAAGGCTATGCGCATGGCTGAGTGCGAAATAAAATGTAAAAAATAATCTTGTCAAATTTGCATAGCACGTATTGTACATATTACGTTATAGCTATAGAAAGTTACAATACAATAATGTATATATGTATTGTATATATGTGGAATTTATTATAAATACAAACTGTCCATAATCTATTTTTGATATCAACACAAACCAGTTTTACATACACTTATCAAACATTTTTTTTATGTAATCAGGATTTTACAACAACACCGGACCGCACTTACCACAGGTTTGCGTTGGGTGGCAGTGGTGTTCACCCCTTGATCTTTCACAAATAGCTCACCGGGAGGGTGAGGTTCACGTTACTGGTTAAGTCCGGTTCTGTCTTAGGACAGTGAAAATTACGATGATTACCAGGGCGCCACCGTGAAATTTCTACCCGTAGCTGTATGGCTGTGCTCCGTCTACGATTGAAGCAGCAGGTTCTGGTGCAAAGAATACTTACGTGAAAGCTTAATTTTCTTCAACTAAAGATCTAATTGCTTTAGCTATTCGAGTTCAACTTTTTCTTACACTTTTTTAACAATTGCCTAATCCGGCGCTTGAAGAGCGCACAAAGAATGGAGCTTAACGAATGAGGTTTATTACACTCTTAAGTGGCGCATAGCAGAAAATTTATATCCTAAATACAAACGGTAACAGCGTGCAACAGATAAACCATTTTAATTAAAGCTCTGTTAGTTTATATTCAACAGACCAAACACTAAAATAGAACCCTCCTGTAAATACAGAGAGAGAGAGTTCGACCTCAAAACAGCAAACCTCGGCTGTACACGTTTAAGCTCTCTACGAACACAGTATAAATCTTATGTATATACCAATACTAGAATACGTACGCTATTCATTATTACGAACTCAAAAGAATCTTATTACATCGCTGAAAGTGCCACAAAATTTAAAACAAACAATTACATTAAATCAAGTCAATAACTGCATGTTTCAGAAGCGCCCCCGAATTTATGCACGTTTATGGGGAAATCTCATAACTCGGTTAAGCACTATAAAATTTAACAGATACCTTAGGCCCCGAAAGTTGATCTGAAGGGGATGCCAGTGAGGGTGTGATTTTTCCCAAATAAGTCTGACTAAAGTAGCAGACCCAAATTACAGCTGTTTTGTGGTTTGGAGACGAATAGATGCAGTCGAGGGCAGTGAAGATTTGCTTGCACAAACGAGTTTTTGGAATAGCTCTTGCAACACGGGGCGACTAATTTAAATAACTCACCGGTGAAATCAGTTGAAACAAACAACGGACAAGTGCTATTATTATAACAATTATTAAAAGAAACTGAAGCGAAGTGTGATTTATATCCAGACGTCAATCCAGCTAATTACCAATACATCAACAAAAAAATCCTTGGCACTTTCGACTCTACGGTGGCCCAAATAAACTTTGACAACCCGGGGTTGGCACTCTTTAAAACTTTTTTACATCTGTTTTCTTTCAAGGATAGCGCACAAGTGAGTTTTTATAAAATAGCACTGTAGTCAGTACCTATGCGATATCGTCGTCTGGGAACGCGACCAACTACGTTACACTGGGAATTGGCATCGTGGCCTCTGCCTTGGAATAGAATATGAACTGCGTTCACCGGAAGGTAGAAGCTTGCACAAATCAGCTACAGAATCGCTCAACCTTGGCCCGCCGCGGGCACCTACACAAAGCTACCGCTGCCAAAAATATACACACGAAACACGCACAAAGGCGTTGATGAAAGAGGTTCTGCTTAACAAGATTCAAAATCTGGCCTACAGCCGAAAAAACTTTAAACAAACGGAACGATAATGTGATAATGGAACCTACCCATTATCGCGTTAGCAATTAACGGCACGGCATAAAATTAATATAAATTTTACACAGTACCTTTTTAAGATTCTCCCTGCAGCTTGTGCTGCTGGATGTCTCTTCCGGAATATGGCTTGGACGTATCGCTGCAGTGCTGCAGAGAATCCGGAGAGCTTGGTAGAAAGGAATGTGGTAAGTGAGAATCCGGGAGAAAAATCGATAGAACGGAATGGCAAGCAATGCTGCCGTGGGAGAACTTGGCTTACGTGTCTGGTCCCTTGTGCAGGAAAATTTGGGAGTGCCGCTAAGACGTTACGCAAACTCCGGTACGCACTCTTATTAAGTGACTTAAATCGATCGGTTCCGTAAATTAAATCCCGCAGGGCGGATTGAGAAGATATCTCCGGAACTTAGATCCGTCGTGGTCTAAACACGTAAAGACACTCGGCTCCAACTGCACAACTTGCTTGAATTCCGGCAACTGAAGGAATCCCCTGCAAAAAACTATGGGAGACCCTTTTAAATGATTCGAATGCCTATTGTGGCGGGGAAATAATGAGATGTTTACGACCATTGGTTGAAAATGGAGTAGGCTATTAATACGGGACTGTGATTGGCTGAAGAGCTACAGGATGAGAGATAGCCAAGCTTGCGAAAAGGGGTTTCTGCTCAACACGTGTTTTATGGCTCATATATCAATCTTGAAATGACTTTTACGACATTTTTAATGGGCTAACAAGTGTTTTGATTGACATCTCAAAATTATCTGCTCAACGTGTGTGTTATATGCTCATATCTTAATCTTGAAGTGACTTTTACTGCCTTTTTAATGCTCTAACGAGCGTGTTCACTGATTTATGAGGCAGCAACTAGTCGTTTGGGGACTAATGCACTGCAAATCTGTTCGACTGTTTGAGTAATTTATGAGACAGAGACTGGTTGAATACGTGGCTAATGGTTTGGGAATATGTGCAGCTGCAGAAATTTTGGCTAGCGTATGAAATTTACCTAACAAGGACTATTAAAAATAGTAATTTACTTTAGATACATCCTTGTTTTAGATCAATTTTTGATTGAAATCCATTTTATTCTGTGTGTTATATTCTAACTAAGTATATTGGAGTTGTCCTCGTACAGTGTTTTCACGATGTCAATAGTTCTGGTCTCTATTCCCCGGTTTTGTAAACACTTCCATAGATCTTCCCTTTTTATCTTGTCGAAGGCTTTATCTAAATCAACAAAACATAAGTGCATTTTTCCTTCATTGCTGTCAATTTTTTCACTTATCTGGCTTAATATGAATATCGGATCGTGAGCGCTTCCATCTTTCTTAAAACCATATTGGATTTCTCCTATTGTTGTGTTTAGCTGCATTTTTTTAATTCTTCTATTATTTTCGCCAACATTTTCCCGCAATACTTGTTAACGTTATAGCTCTATAGATTAAGTATTCACTCGTGTTACTTTTTTATATAACGGTATTATGATTTCTACGTTCCGTTCTTCTTTTTCTGATTTCTAAGTGTCTCATTTCCTGCTTCGTTCTTAAATTATAACATCTCTGGTGTTATACTGTCTATTTCAGGTGCCCTTCCTATTTTTATTTTTGAAATATCCTGTTAGATATATTTCAGGACAATAATTTCTCTAAAGATTACAAAATAACTTAAAATACAATAATTAGTGAAATGTAAAGACACACTTAGCAAGTGCATAACAGTCTATGATAAAGACTTTCAGTAGCCTTTAACGTTTAGATGTTTCAACAGCATGAAACCACTACTAGCAAATACAGGCATAAGCTTAGCACTCAAATTAAGATTTGTAAAGTGCTATGTGCACTCGGTATTCTTGTATGGTTGTGAAACATGGACATGAAAGGTAACACCATGAATCTGTTGGAGGCTTTTGAAATGTGGGTGTTCCGTAGGCTTTTACGAATAATGTGAATAGATCATACCACCATACCATACTCTTTTGACTCGTATTGTGAGCTTAATTTTTGTTGTCTATAGGTCTACACCATTTCTCTTATTTTTGTTACCTCACAGGTAACTCTGCGACTTCCAATACAGTTTGTTGTAGGAACTTTTGTTGCTTTTACATTGTTGTCAAAACTAGTTTGCTTCTTTTTGCCTGATTTTCGTGCTCGATTCTCACCTCCGTATTTATAGTATACAAACGTAGTCTTTGATTGTGTATGTTTCTGACAGAATGCTAGGAGAATATTAAGAATGGACGCTACCAAGGAAAACATAGTAAGAATTATGACTGAAGGCAGAGACAAAAATGAAAAGTAATTAGTCAAAACATCATGAAGACGAAAGAGGCCGATGAAAAAGATCACAACGGAAAACAGACACGTAAGAAAAAAATAGGATAGTACATCTACTAACGGCGCCCTTTGAAGTAATACCAAGTGGGGTTTCGAAGGGCATAGTACAAGGTCAAGGAGGAAGAGGGGGTAGCCGGTAAAAATCAGGCACTTCTCGCCAGCACGGGATGGCGGGAGCCCCGTGAGTGTAGTGCGACTTTGGGAAGCAACCCCGAGGTCCATATAATTCTCAGCAGGAAGCGGCTACCACAGCGTCAAGAGGCAGCCAGCCGAGGTTAATAGTAAACGCACTGCGTGTCATTTTGATTGTCACCGCCATTAGCGAGGTAAGACCCAGGTTTGGCGTACAGCAGAAGAGGAAATCAGGTAAGCGATCACGTTTTGAGCATTGCACATGATTGCGTCATATCCCAAGGCAGCATGGAGGCCTCAAAGTGGACCCGCAGGAGTCAGCAAGTAGTTGGTAATGGCTAAGCGCACGCTGTACAAGTTGGTAGAGGTTAAGCGTACGTCATACCATATTAAAGTGAAATTAGCGAAGTGCGCGGAACGTATTCGCGTGGACTCTCGTGTTAGCGTTAATGTTTGACATTCTGTACGAATTGTAAATGCGGGTAGAACTTAGCCTTTAACCCGCAGCGCTTTAAACTATACTTTTTATTATTGACGGCGTAGATTATTTACGTATTGTTGTTTTGCATTTCGTTTATATGTATATATGCATACTAGCATCTAGAGCAGGATATTTTTGCGGCCCGCGGATTGATAGATACTATACTTTCAGGAAACATGAATTTAGAATATACATTATAAATAATTGAAAACAATTTAAAATAGAGCCATAGGACGAAGGTACAAAAATATATAATTAGTAAAAGAATTTTCACTGTATGTTTCAACATTGTGCAAGGAAACAGTCCCGCCGACTTTTGATGTAAGGCTTGTTTTCTCCGTTATTTCAGTCTGGCAGTTGCCACCAACGCGAATGGTGCTGTAGCGGTCAGACACCTGTTTTTGATTGTTTTTTAGTAGTGTTTAGTCCTTCTAGTTGTTAATTGTTGTTAACTAATGATTACTTTGACAGTTTTAACTTATCAACGAATGTCATTTTATTTAGCTTACTTATCTCTGTAACGCTTCCTCCTGTATTAAATTTTTATCATACATAAAATGTATTTAAATTTAATACATCGTCTAATTAAGCGCTGCATCAATTCGACGCGTGAACTGGCGATAAGAAATCCTAGCCGCGATGCGCGTGGCCGCGAAGTATGAACGACCACGTCGTTCCCTCTCCAGTGGAAGCTAGGGCAAGTACGCCGATAACGCGGCAGAAAAGGAATAAAAGAAGATTGCACTGCCAGGTCCAGTAACTTGAGAAAATTCTCCTTTGAGTCCACCAGTCCTGATCCTGTCCTGTCCTTTTCTACCTGGGCCCTCCGGTCTGACACGCTGAACTGTCTAACGAAGTAGGCCTCCAACCCTTGCCAGACCAGGCTTCAAGGAAGATGACGTGTTGTACTGTCAGCCCGAGAAGTTCAAATTTTCCGCAAGAGCAAGACCTCTAGAATCGCTAAATTCACCGGAAAATTACAGCTTAAAATCACTGCTGAGTGGAAGGTTAAGTTTGCAGGAACGAAAGACCTACTCAGCCCATTACCCGAAGAATCGGCGTCCGTACCGACGGCCTACCAATAGGGACCCGCAACACTCGCCGGTGCATTGGGTTGCAGCTTGACCCACGAAACAAGACACCGTTCCAGAAGAACATGTTAATTTTAAATAATGTAAAACTCAGAGTAATTTTTAATTAATCATTGTAACTAGTTAAAAACATATTTGTTTTGGTAATTATCTCTTGTTTTACCTTATCGAATATATATTTGAGTGAACGTATTTCTCCGATTTGAGCTTAACCCGAGGGGTAAATCTTTGACGTCCTTAGTAAAGGGGTGAAACGTCACATCTCTATACGTAAATTTACATTAATTGATGTAATTTTTTTCTTTTGTCGGTATCTCAAGAACAGAAATTAATTAACCTAGAGTGAATATGAATTTTTTTGTTTAGAATCACTTCTAGAACAAATGATGTAGGTAAGTTTGTCGGTTACCTCAGGAAACACCCTGTATATCTCTTTTATGTTTCAATGCTTTTTGTAATGTAGCCTAAGCTTCTTGAATAAATAAAAATTAGTATTGAAATAGGTATACACGTTTTATATTTATTACAAATCACTCACAAAGTCACATACGACACATTTTATGATGCGGCCCTCATAACCTTCAAATTTTTTACAGTGGCCCTTGGGCTCCTTGAAGTTGGACAGCCCTGATCTAGAATATATGACGTTTGTATAAGCAGCCTGGCTTTTATTTCTAGTGGGGTTCGAGTGTTTATTTTCAGAATTATAGGTGTAAACGAGGTAGGCTCAGAGCAACGCTGTGTTGACTGAGGTAAGAAAAGGGTCTTGTGCATTGACCACTAAGTTAGCTAGCAAACAAAGGGCAATTAAAATTAAAGTAACGCAACGGCTTACTAAACGTACGATTACAATACCGACTAGACTATATGTATATCCCAAATCCCAGATTTTTAATAAGTTTGCGTTTTAATTTTGCACAAAAACTAACAAAGAATGTCCACTCCTGAATGTAATCCGTCTCCATTCTCTTCCATGTTGATTCATCCTGAGGTATTTTGAACTACCTTCTTTCAGCCAATTTTGTATATCCTTCAAAGTTCCTTTATAGAACCTCTTGTGGTGTGCACTTTCAGCTTCTACTTACTTTAGTTGGTTAGATGACCCATAAATTGCCATTAGAGTTTTAAACAATTTAACATTTCATTAGTTTATAAATTTGTGAAGTTTAAATGCAAAATGTCCGTCAAACTTCAAGACACCTTCACTATAGCTTCTTTGAATACCTTGAACACTTGACCACAATCTGTGGATACCTAATATTGTGGGTTTTATATAAATATTATTGTACGATTTTCGTCTTGCTTTATTTAATTATAATAAGGAACTGGTTTCGTACAATGTATATTAAAAACTATGACACGTTCCGGAACAAGAAAGCAATGGAAAACAATGGAAAATACATGTTTCAATCTTTTATTAATACAAAAATATGTTTAACATTGTTTCAGTAACATTAAAAACAGTCGCACAGTTTTATACACAAACAAGCTAACAAGTACAAAAATTGGTCCCCTAAAACCATCTCTAACAAGCACTTAAAACTATTGGGGTAATCACAATACTTCTTCATAGAATGCTAAATAGAAATAAAAAAGCAACAAATGATACCAGAATGTTCTAAACCTACATTTCTATTTATCCAAGACTTTTTACATGGTAAAAACGATACAAACCATGGTAACATTGTATGAATCAAAGAACAAAAAGATGAATGTCTTTTCGTATGATTTTTTAAGTCTTGTGGACTTAATGTTCTAATGACGGAGTTAACGAACTGTACCTTTCGAAATAAAAATACAGCGATTTCTAAACTATAAATTACAGTATACACTGGGTTATAATTTGTACATTTTTTACTTTAACCGCTGCAGGAACAGATTAGAACCATAAACCGGTTTCGTGATTTTATAAAACCTGTAACGCTGTCTAGCCTCCCGTTAACTGTTGCCAGTTTTATCCCAGTACAAGCAGTAATGCCAAGTTTATGATATAGTAATTACCAGAATTAGTGCCTACAAATTAGTTCACTTGTGTGTATTTGCCTATTTGGGCGTGTTCATTTCAAGATCATTTTTTTAAAATTTTTCTAGCGGATCAAACGTGTAACAACTATGAGATGTTGCAAATGCCATGAAATTAAAGAGAATCAAGTAATTGCCATAACAGATATGATTACTTTAATTTGGGGAACTACAAAAGTTGGTAAAAGTATATTACATACCGAGGTGGGAAGTGTTTCATTACTGTTGAGAGATTAGGTAGTTTACCGAGACGCGTAGCGTCGAGGTTAACTTTATCTTACCATCTCGAGACAGGGATGAAACTTTCCACCGTGGTAGGTATACTATTTTATTTGCAATAATCTAATTTTAAAAATAACTACAATTGAATTCTGAATAATAGATATCTTGATGTAGCTAATATTTTTGTTACCATGAAAACAACCCACTCAATGTTTTGTTACCATGGAAACACCCCACTCTTCAGGTATGTAATATTTTTCGGGGTATGTAATAATTTCCTGGCTAGTTTCAAGTAAGCATCTAGTTCCCAGCTATTGTCATGTCATGAAATTGACACATTACAATGTGATTGCGAATAAAAGTAATAAATATACTTTACATTTAGATTTAGTATGAAACTTTGAATTTTGGAATCGTTTGCTGCCCCAAGATCTTTGGTCAACAATACGTGCAAGTGGGTCTACCGCCTACAATATTATAATCTTGGCTTGCTTTTCTAAATTTTGTGGTGTGATAGTGTGCTCTGAGTACGAAGAGTAAGTAATTAATATTATAACGTGTGTACCATACAACTTAATACGAATATTGTACATTTCAATCCTACCTTTATTAAATGTCAATTCAGTAATGGTGGTTTTTGTAGTTTATTATACAATGAAATTTTGTTAATTTTATTAGCTTGCCAAACGCTCTCATAACCTTAAAGTTTGCTATGTTGTCCTAAAAAATAAATGGTGAAACAATTCCAACCTATTCAGAATTACCATTCTGGTAAGGGTATTTCTGTTGTTTATTTATTTATTTATTTCGCACTCAGCCAACAGCCGTTAGGCCAATTATAGGCGTCGCTGTGCAGTTATGAGGACTTCCAACCCCACTAACGACTGTCATGATGTTGTATGACCGCCGGGACCAACTTTTTCCGTGATAGCCGTACCACGAGGCGTCGAGAGATGCAGCCGTGGAACTCCAATCCAAGTTCTGACCATATGCCATTTAAAACTAACACCCCGTATAATTAATCCAATAACTTTTACTATCACATTAATTCTTTAATTAGCTCAAATAGTGACGATAATAGATAGCGGTTAAGAATAAGTAAAACTGAACACACTGTAGAATTTAAAATAATTTTATGTTATCAAGCTTGAAAAGTTACGAAACGTTTGTCTATAATATTTGTTGTATTTTAAACGATAAATAAGAAATTAAATCACCCTGTATAAACAAGGTCAAAATCAAAAAATTCCTCAACAAAGTCCACAGCATATACGTAACGACACAGATTCACACAGCAACAGAAAAATACAAGCGAATAGCAGGAAGCCACAAAGAGAGGTTGCATAGAAGCACGAAGCTAAAGCAACAACTGCAGAGCAGAGCATTGTGCGTCTGTGTAAAATCACACATGGTATTGCACAACTTTCCAAATCAAAATTTGCACTTTTTTGTACCTTAAATTTTATTTGTTTATTTTTATTACGTTAATTTGTTCGTTCTATGAATTGTTGAGTTTATTTTGCGGTTTAATAGAATTCATATTGACCCAGGAATTTTCTCCCTGATGTCATCTGTATATAAAGCAGTCACGGAAATGATCTATGATTGTGTTTGCACGTTTTCCCATGCTAGTAAAAAAGAACATTCTATATCATTTGCACGTTTGCTTCATACGCACATAGGTAAAAGATCCCTGGGACAAACTGTATGCCGAAATTTATAAAAACCCTGGTAGTCGCTACATCATAAACGTGTCATCACCATCTTTACCACGGAGGGATAAATATTCATTAATTTATTAGGAAATGGTACAAAATTATTGTGAAATACTATGAACTTAACGCAATTACTGTGAAATACTATGAAATTATAAGGAATGGTAAGAATTTATAATGAAATATTACGAAATTATTATGAAATAAATGCAATTATTATGTAATAGTATCAAATTGATATGAAATACTAACGAATTAAATTATTGTCAACTGCTATAAAATTATAATGAAATGTTATGGAATTAATGCAATATAATGAAATAGTATGACATTAATATGAAATAATATGGCAGTAATGAAATTCGGAAATTCTACAATGCTATAATAATCATACAAAATTATAACAGAATGCGACAAAATTAATGCAATTATTAAAAAACTGTAGGAAGTTCACACGAAATACTACGTAATGGTGGGAAATTATAATCAAATAGGATATGAAACTACTATGAAATTATAATGAAATACCACGGCATTAATGCCATTTATGCGAAATGCAACGAAATTATAAAAAAATACTACGCAATTGTTATGAAATACTAGGAAATTATAATCAAATACTATATGAAACTACTATGAAATTATAATGAAATACCATGGCATTAATTCCATTTATGCGAAATGTGACGAAATTATAAAAAAATACTACGCAATTGTTATGAAATACTAGGAAATTATAATCAAATACTATTTGAAACTACTATGAAATTATAATGAAATACCATGGCATTAATTCCATTTATGCGAAATGTGACAAAATTATAAAAAAATACTACGCAATTGTTATGAAATACTAGGAAATTATAATCAAATACTACGAAATTAATATGAAATACTATTGAAACTACAACGAAATACTACAAAGTTAGAATAAAATACACTATAAGGAAATACTATGAGACAAATGATAGTATAAACTATAAAATGTTACGAATTTATAATGAAATACTATGAAATCATGAAATAGTATGAAATGCTACAAAATTATAATGAAATGTTACGGAATTGTTATGAAATACTACGAAATTATAAGAAATTAGGATGAAATACTATAGTACATTGAAAACCCTGAGATTTTTAAGAAATAGTATGAAATTAATGCAAATATTATGAAATCGTGTGATTTAAATAAGAAATAATATAGCATGAATAGAACTATGAAATTTATAATAAAATGCTACGAATTGTAATAAAATACTATGAAAGCCTAATGAAACACTGCGAATTTAATGCAATTTAATGTGAAATAGTACAAAATTATTGTGAAATACTATGAACTTAACGCAATTACTGTGAAATACTATGAAATTATAAGAAATGCTAAAGTTTATAATGAAATATTACGAAATTATTATGAAATCAATGCAATTATTATGAAATAGTATCAAATTGATATGAAATACTAATGAATTAAATTATTGTCAACTGCTATAAAATTATAATGAAATGTTATGGAATTAATGCAATATAATGAAATAGTATGACATTAATATGAATAATATGGCAGTAATGAAATTCGGAAATTCTACAATGCTATAATAATCATACAAAATTATAACAAAATGCGACAAAATTAATGCAATTATTAAAAAATTGTAGGAAGTTCATACGAAATACTACTTAATGGTGGGAAATTATAATCAAATACTATATGAAACTACTATGAAATTATAATGAAATACCATGGCATTAATTCCACTTATGCGAAAGGCAACGAAATTATAAAAAAATAGTACGCAATAGTTATGAAATACTAGGAAATTATAATCAAATACTATATGAAACTACTATGAAATTATAATGAAATACCATGGCATTAATTCCATTTATGCGAAATCCAACAAAATGATAAAAAAATACTACGCAATTGTTATGAAATACTAGGAAATTATAATCAAATCAAACGAAATTAATATGAAATACTATTGAAACTATAACGAAATACTATAAAGTTAGAATACAGTACACTATAAGGAAATACTATGAGACAAATGATAGTATAAACTATAAAATGTTACGAATTTATAATGAAATACTATGAAATCATGAAATAGTATGAAATGCTACAAAATTATAATGAAATGTTACGGAATTGTTATGAAATACTACGAAATTATAAGAAATTAATGCAAATATTATGAAATCGTGTGATTTAAATAAGAAATAATATAGCATGAATAGAACTATGAAATTTATAATAAAATGCTACGAATTTTAATAAAATACTATGAAAGCCTAATGAAACACTGCGAATTTAATGCAATTTAATATGAAATAGTACAAAATTATTGTGAAATACTATGAACTTAACGCAATTACTGTGAAATACTATGAAATTATAAGAAATGGTAAGAATTTATAATGAAATATTACGAAATTATTATGAAATCAATGCAATTATTATGAAATAGTATCAAATTGATATGAAATACTAATGAATTAAATTATTGTCAACTGCTATAAAATTATAATGAAATGTTACGGAATTGTTATGAAATACTACGAAATTATAAGAAATTTGGATGAAATACTATAGTACATTGAAAACCCTGAGATTTTAAAGAAATAGTATGAAATTAATGCAAATATTATGAAATCATGTGATTTTAATACAAAATAATATGGCATGAATAGAATTATAAAATTTATAATGAAATGCTACAAATTGTAATAAAATACTATGAAAGCGTAATGAAACACTGCGAACTTAATGCAATTTAATATAAAAGACTATGGCATGAATGATATTATGATATGCTACAAATCTAAATTGAAATAGTAGGAAATGCTACAAAATTATAATGAACTATTGGAAAATTTAAATGAAATACTATGAAATGACAGTCAATATTATAAAATAAAATGACTTGAACACGAAATAATATGGCATGAATAAAAATATGAATTGGAAATTATAGCAAAATTCTATGAATTTATATTGAAATGCTACGAATTTATAATGAAATGCTATAAAATTTGTATGAAATAGTATGAAACGCTAGGAAACTGTTATGAAATACTACAAAATGGTAAGAAAGTATAATAAAATATTATAAAATTTATGAGAATACTACAAAATGCTAAGAAATTAACTATGAAATACTACATAATTATAACAAAATACTACGAAATTGTTATGAAACACTACTAAATTAAAATGACAAAATATGAAAAGCTATAAAATTATAATGAAATACTATAAAATTTTTATGAAATAATATGAACTACTAGGAAACTTATGAAACACTACCAAATAGTAAGAAATTATAATAAATTATAAAAAATAATTAAAAGGACGGAAATTATAATGAAATGCTACGATATTATGAAATACTACAAAATCGTAAAAACTTATAATGTAATACTAAAAAATTATTATGAAACAGTATGAAATACCTACTGCACGACTATACTAAGATGTTACAAAAACGAAATTATGAGAAACGATGAAATGCTAGAAAATTCTATGAAATGTTATGAAATTATTATGAAGTGCTACGAAATGGCAAGAAAATATAATTAAGTACTATATTACAATAAAAACAATGAAGTCTTAATGAAATGAATGCAATTATTATAAAATAGCATAACACTAATATGACATAAACTAAATTAGAATGAAGTGCTACCAAATCATAGTCATAAATGCTATGAAATTATAATGAAATAATATGAATTATAATGAAATACCAAAATTATTAGAAAATAGTACGAAATGCCAGGAATATGTTATTAAATATTGCAAAATGATAAGAAATACTACGAAATTAACACAGTTATTATGAAATCATATGACTTTCTTATTAAATACTATGGCATGAATGATATTATAAAATGCTACAAATTTATATTGAAATACTACTAAATCAATATGAAGTGCAACGAAATAGTTTTGAAATACTATATTAAAATGAAAACTATTATGTCTTAATGAAATACTACGGAATTAATACAAACATTATGAAATCGTAAGTTTAATACAAAGTAATATGGCAGAAATAAAATTATGGATTGCAAATTATAATGAAATACTACAATACTGCTATGGGATACTACAAAATGCTAAGAAATTAACTACGAAATAGTATGAAATACTACAAAATTGTTATGAAACACTACTAAACTACAACGAAAAAGTATGAAATGCAACAAAATTAGAATGCAATACTACGGAATTACAGAAATTATTATGAAGTTCTAGCAGATCATTAAGAAATATGACAAAATTATAATGAAATACTATGAAACTATAATGAAGTAGTATGAAATGTTTGCTAGAAAACTGTTATGAAATACTAGAAAATGGTTGGAAATTATAATGAAATGCTAGAAAATTATAATGAAATGGAATATTACTATGAAAGTATAATGAAATATTACAAATTATTATGAAATAGTATGAAATGTTATATAACTGTCATGAAATACTAGGAAATGGTCCAAAATAATATAAAATACCATAAAATTAATAAGAAATACTGTGAAATTATAATGAAATACTACAAAATTATTATAAAATAGTATGAAATGCTACAAATATGTTATAAAATACTAAAAAATGATAAAAAATTATAATGAATTACTATGAATCAATATGAAATAAAATGAAATTATAATGAAATGCTACGGTATGGTAAGAAATTGCTATGAAATGCAGTAGCAGCTTAATTATGCGGAATAATGTGGACCAAGCCTATCTTGGATTTTTGCAGATAATGAAAGTTTCACCCTGACCCAAACGTTTTATCACCTTCAGTTTATCCTACACAGAAATAACCTTTCCTACGGTTTTTCATTTTGACGTCCATAGCAATCAGTGTAAACAGTTGTGTCGGCGGTGACTAATCTGCGCACACAGTGCAACTTGCAACGCGTAAAATTGTGTATGTACCAGCAAATTCTAAGTCATTCCGTATAAAACAGCATATGCAAAAGATACGTTTGCGGATAAAATGGAGGATTGAAATATTGTGTTTATTCCGGATAATCGAGCAGGTACTGTACTATGAAATTAATATGAAACTATAATGAAATACTACGAAATTAATGCCATCATTATGTAACAGGGTGACATTTACATAAAATACTATGAAATCTAATCTGGGATAAGTCACTTTAAAGTGGTTAACTCTATGATAAAACTGGCTATCGATCTCGGGAAGCTAGACACACATTAAAGTTGATTTTTATAGTACTGTACATAGTAAAAAAATATTGAATATACAAGCACCCTCCCAAAATTACACTCTTAAAAGATATACTTCAAGACCCCTGTATAATTCTAGAAGGAAATGTTCTAATCACGTCATTTTATACCAAATTATTTTTATGAGGACATAAACTTGGCAATTTCAGACATGTTAAGGATATTTAAGATGTATCCTTACCATACGTCTCATATAAAAACTACCCTGAAAAAGGATAAATCCCTAAAACCCTACCTAAACTTACTTCATCAAAAAATTATTCAACTAATAAAACTGCTGTCAACTCGTCATTCGCCCTGAAACACTGAGGGAGATCAGGGAGCCCAATACACAATTCGGAGCCGCTGTCAAAAGTAAACTTTTTTGACTTACACTTACAATGCTTGTGCTCGAAATGGACGGCAGCGGTGACGGTCGCGGCATTCAATTTAGCTGTGCGCAGCGACAAGAAATGGATGTAGGTTCGATTGGGGACACCCATTTTCACTACCACAATCTCGTCGTTAATAAACGTAAAGATGTGACTGGCATACCTGGAGAAAGCCAAGCTGGTTTTGTAGGTAAAAGTCCCGTCGAACTGCTTGTAACTGTGCTTTTCTAAATGCTGCGCCGCCTCAGCCTGCGTAAAAGTGACCGTGCAGTACGCGACGAGGCACCGATACAGCCGGTGCTTGCACTCGGCCTCGTGGCTTCGAATCAAACTTCCTTTGGTTATAAACGAGCAACCGTGCCAGCGGCATGGAAAATTTAACCCGGAGGCGAGATTCTGCAGCTTTGTATTGGTGGAAGGTGTGCCGTCGAAGCCATTATCGTAACAGCGTGCACAAATTGTGCCCTCGCTGTTGTCAAACAGGGGTAAAATGAGGTAGTACTCGCATTTAATGCACTTAAGCGACTCGAGCACGTCATAATTTACTTTGGACGAGTCGATATCCTCAGTAGGCATCGACAGTGCTACACTGAAGCTAACTAGAAGAGTTTTTGGGCTGTTTAGATTCTCCAGAAAGCTTTCCAAGTTAATAACATTGTTATCATCTGGGTCGCCACTAAAAACAACCAACTTACCCCCCTTCAAATTAAAATTATAATCGGGATCCAACTCGTTCGTCAATCGAATTTTACAAAACGCATCAAGCCTTTCTTCAAAATAAAAAACCCCATATTGTAGCTTCTTCGTATTACGACTAAACCAAAACCGTACGAAGAACGAAACCTGCCCATTGGACACCATCACAAACCCAAGTTTATTGCAGCTTAGGTCCAGGCTAAATTCCGCATTTTCCTTGACATAATCGGGGTGCTCCTTGACAAAGTGGCTTGGTATGTCCAGAATACAATCCTTCCACCTACATTCGGCTCGCGGCACGTACGGGCAGTCAACGGGGCGAAAGGCACATCTGGATTCGTGCTGAATTGTGTGATTGAAGAGCAGGCGTGAGCTGCACCCCCTCTGGCTGTAACGGCACGGGAATACGGCGTCGCTTAAGATGGCTTCTAGAATTAATTGCCTGCTGGTCTGTGTGTCAGTAAGGGGTATGCACTGGCCGCATAAGTTGCTGCCCTCGGACGTGATGCGAATTGGAGCGCACGATAAATAGTCCTTGCACACCGAGCAGCGTAGCTGCTCCAGATTATCTTGGGTAACATTTAGCTCAATGCCTTTAGATATGAGTAATGGTTTATTTTCTGGCTTAACCTGTGTACCGTTTAACTCGATGCCTGTAGACATGATTAATGAACCCTACAACAACCAGAAGTTTAATCAATTCAAAGCTGGTTTCCTTTGGCAAAAGTTTACCAACTAGTTGGTGGAAGAAGAGTATACACATCAAATCATTTAGGACGAACCGCTACGCTTTAAACAGATTTTAATCGCATATAAAACAAGAATTTTAACTAATGGTTATTTTAGGTTAAACACAGTACGCCAAAGTTTCAAAAGTTTCCATTGGCAGTGGCTAAGTGACCATCAAAGGCAGTATTGCCAGGTTGTAAAAACCAAAATACCGTTAGAAAAAACTGCATTTCATAGGAAACTATTTTACAATTACATTTTCTATATTTAACTATGAAGACCTAGACCTATACACATTTTTGCATTTTAATTTTTTTTTTAAATTAAAATGGGTTGTGTTAATGTTTTTATCGCTTTGGCTGTGACTATCATTATCACTGACGGCAATTTTGTAGATGACAAACTGAAAACAAATTGATAGCATAATAGCACAAGGTAAGTTCCACTAACTTTCTGGTACTTGACGTATAACCTACACAAATAGAAAGTTAGTGAAAGTGCAATTTAAAAAGTTTCCCACACCCACATACTTGGCAGTTTGCATACAGTCAACTAGCCACAAAAAATGCCAATCATTCACCCGGTCGTTATCATAGTATGTGTTATGAAAAAATCCACTATTCACAATTATACAGTGGGCTAAATATGTCATTTTAACCATATTTCTATTAAACCATATATTGCTGATACTTTGCTCTCTGTGAAACTTCGAAAGGGAGATGGAAATATCAATGCTGCTTTGCTGCATAAGTCTATCTCACACAAACGCTCAAGCTGCGATTATGCGTGTCCTTGTAATGCTTGAATACTATTGGCTAATGACTATATCTGAGTACTGAAGACTGGCGCTAATAAATTTAAATCTGTGAAATTAAGTAACGTACATACTGTTTATTTCGTGTGTAAAATCTTGAATATAAATATTGGCAATAACAATGAAACCATCTAATTTTAAATTTGAATAAAATAATTATTTTGTTCTACTCAAATAATAATAATAATAATAATAATAATAATAATAATAATAGATCTTTATTGAACAAAAGAATATACATTTGCCCAACATGCGAAGTATCGGAAAACTGTTTTTCAACCCTGCCTATAACAATATAAATATTGTCAGTAATACACAAAAATTCATCAAAAAACGTGCTTATACAAAAATAAAATATAAAGGTAAATGCAGTCAATGCAGTTGAAAGTGATGAAGTAAATTATTTACAAACACCAGATATATTTAATTATCGACCAACTTAATAATATAAAATAGAAAATAACGTAAAAAATAGCGTAGATACAAAGAGTAAACTTAATACATAAATTAAAATGTCTACATTCCCTAATGAAAATATAAACGAAAATCACACTATGCAAGCTGTCTATTTAACAAAAGTGACTTTACTTGCTTCCTAAACAAGTTTATGCTATCACAATTTTTAAATTTAGTTCTCAATCTGTTTAAAATATTGCATGCCAGATAGTGAAATCCGGACTGAAATTTAGTGGTTCTGTGTGGAGGAATACAATAATAGTCGTAATTTCTAAGTTTCTTGGTACGTACAGTATGCCTTTGAATTACCAAGATCAATAAATATACAGGACAATTATTAAGAAATACATTATACAACAAACAACTATAGAGTAGAGAAAAGTGCAGAATTTTTAAATCACACGAAAGAACAAACTGTTTTGGATAATCGTAAAACAAACATTTTGAAAATGTCGAAACATTTTTAAAAATAAGACTTCCATGAAACTAAGTTTGTTATCACAGAAAGACGATTACATTAGAAATAAATTTACTAGAACTGTATTATTTAGAAACCAATAAATATTTTATAAACCTTTTAGCCTTGTTTTACCTTACTATCACCTAAATAAATTAATCCTGACCAGATTGTATTCCTATTATTTTTAGAATACAACAAAGTAAATAATTTTTTTAAATTTAAAATTATTTGATTTTATTGTTATTTATTATTATTACTAATATTTATATTCAAGAATTTCCAGACAAAATACGGTACGTTACTTAATTTCCCAGATTTAAATTTAAATTTATTCGAGCCAGTCTTCAGTACTCAGATATCGTGGTTAGCCAATAGTATTCAAGCACGCCCATAATCCCCAGCCCAGCTTGGGTGTTTGTGTGAAATAGATTTATGTAGTGATGGGCTTATTCTAATGAAAAATAACCGGTTATCCAGTTATTGAAATAACCTATGTAACTCGGTTCTCGTTCCAAGTATTCAAATGCTGATACGTACTACGCTTTGAATATAAAACCTCTATCCAAAGGTACTACGTGCCATATCTCAGCGACCTACGCAGTGCTCAAAATTCTGTAAATATAAATACGTCATAACTCATAAGCAAAGCAGGCTGTACTGAAAACACCATTTGGTTATCGCGTACCTACCTCCTATCATAAAAAATATCAAATTATCAAATTCTGGGGACCTGAAACCTGAACGCCAAAAACTGCAAACGCATCAGGCTATAAAACAATTTTTTATTTGCTTACATCTCCAAAGGTTCAATACAATAGGCGGCGCCTTTAACCCGCCCAATCGATAAAGATAAACGTTTACCCCTGTTCTTATTGCGATTAGCAAGCAGTCGGAATATTTCTTTCTTTCTACACTTCTTAATAAATACCTCTTAATTTCCAATACATAACACATAATGTACGGTCGGCGCCTTAAAAATCGGGCACTGCACACTATTATGATATATATTGCATGTATTTTTTAAGTGTATAAACTGGGTTTTTACAGTTATTATGGTTTTAATTGTTACGTCAGATATTGTTTATTGTTTGTCAATTATGAAATGCTATCTCACATCAATGAAGTAACCGGAGCAAGAATACTCCAAAGACTAGAAGAACATATTACGTGTCCCGATTTCTAAAGCGCCGACCGTACATATTATGTTTTGATTCCTCTATCTGCAAGTTACGATGTCGATGCAGATGACGGTGAACCGCCAACCAGCAAACCGGCTGACTTATAATCGAAACGAATCGAGAGCCAGCATTTATTCGAATGATTATTCAAATAATCATTTGGATATTAATATCATTCGAATGCAAATAATTCGGTTATGAAAATTGTCCGGTTATGCCCATCACTAGAATTATGCAACAATGATATTGCCATTTCTCTTTCGAAGCTTCACCTAGTGCCCATCTGAAATATAGGAGCATTAGCAACATATGATTGATAGATATATGATTTTTACCGACAAACTGCTGACAATATGTCATTTTAACCTAAAAATTACTGAAAATATGTAATTTTAACCTAAAAACTACTGACAATCTACTGACTGACTGCTGGCTATAGGTGGCCTGCATGATTTCTATTTTTTAAATTAGTGACAGAATTATTGTAGTTTTGCTGCACATATTTCAAACTCTGTTTTAGTACCGTTATAACTTTAAATAAATTCGTTGAGTTCGCAATAGCGGTATTCATTTCTTTTGATATCTTATAATTCGTATTTCAAGTGTTTAAAAGAAAGGGTTTAATAAATCGCCCATTGGATAAGCTGAAACAAGTCTCTCATGTCTCCTAAGTAAAGCCTTAATATAAATGTATCCCTTCTTACTTGTAGTATTAAAATTCTATCCTTTAAAATTATGTAGAGAGAACTTAAATAAACATTTATAAAAGTTAATATTGAACTACTATCTGGGGTGTTACATTTAAATATTATTCAATCTCTGTTCCTCATATGTAGATGTGAACAGCGAATGGGTATAAAGTTGGCTTGCGACAACTGTATTTACTATTTAATAGATAAAATTGTATTATATGGCAGGTATAAATGACATATAATTTGACATAAATTACATATAATTTCAACTCATTGCCACGGCTAAATACTAGATGTATTATCTTGTATATTATTTTTCATTAAAGCTGTCTATCCAACATATGGTATTTATGCTATGTTGTTTTTTTGAGCAAAAACAAATAATGAAACTGCTAGTTTTAAACAGGTTAATAAAAAAGCAGATATTTACATTTATTTAACTTCTATTTTGCTAGGGGGGGGGGGCAGACCACACTCTAAAGACGGTCTGGCTCTCCTGCCCCCTATCCCACCTCTAGTTACCCCTGGTGGTTTATAAACTCTTGACGTAGGCAGTTATATCAGTTATTATTCGCGCGAGATTTCATTATATTTGTATCTAGTGAAAATAAGTCAGTGTAAGTGCTAAAATATGGATTCTAAGTAAAAAAACTGATGTGATACACGCACACAACGTTCTTATAATTATCCAAAAATTTTATTTTATATTTTTAAGCATTTGTCAAAAATTACAAATTCTGCAAAAACCGTACAAAATAGAACGTTAGTTGAAGAGACAAATTTTCTCTAGAATTTTAAGCTGAATTAAAAATGTAATAATATACGGGGTGTTTTATTTAACATAGGAGTTAATAAAAAAATTAAAAAAAACAAAAGAAACCCATTTTAAAAGTATTCAACTGGAAAATCACCTATCTCACATCAATACACATTCAAAATGTAATAAAAATGTGAAGTTTTAAAAAAAATCGTTAGAGCCGTTTTTGAAAAAATCGAAAAAAAACTGAAGAATCACAAGAGTAAACACCTACTTCCGGTTATGAAATTTTCTTCAAAAGCTTGCTGTCGCATCTACATAGTACACGAAAATTTATATATGAAGTTTCAAATCCACACCTCTTTTTGTTTTTGAGATATTCTGTTCACAGACACACAGACAGACACACAGACAGACAGACAGACACACAGACAGACAGACCAATGAAAAAAAAGTTTTTTGGGATCATGGGACTCTAAAACGTGAAGATCTGTTGAAAACTCAGTTTCGAATTTTTGGGGTGAATCCAATACTTCCTTTATTGTAAAAGGGAGTAAAAATTACTAATACACATTTTCCACACAAAAGTGTTCATTTGTTTACATGGGAGCGACGTTCATTACAGCAAAGATCAGTATTAGATTATATAATAATGAGACAATTGTCCAAAATGAAGGTGTATGATTTGTTATTATTGCAAAAGGAAGTAAAAATCTTTATTCGAAGTAAAAATGTAAAAAGAAGGCGTTGCATGCTGCATAAATTGCACTTAGAAATGGAACGGCACGGTAGATTTAGAGATTATAATTGATATTTTTTACGTTAGTACGACAATTGAAATGTAAAACAATTATCAGCAAATTGTATGCAGGGTGTCCCAGGAGTAACACGAAATCTTTCTATTTAAATACTATTGCGCACCTCTCGATATACAGGGTGAGTCGGGAAGAACGGACCAAACCCCAAGATTCCATCAAACACGTGAAAATAGTAAAAAACTCAACTGTTGTTATCCGATTTTCTTTTGTTTTCAAGTTATAGCGTCAGAAAAAGATCCCCATATACATTATTTTCATTTTAGCAGTTGTAATAGATGGTACATTTCTCAATTGTTTGCAAATTATTACGTTTTAAATTAATAAAAATAGCAATTTTTTACAAAAACTCAGTTAAGTTCTTCATAAATAGTTGTGTTTTGTAATGCTCTAACTTGAAAATGAAATTCGGATAACAACATTTGAGTTATTTTACATTATTTTCACGTGTATAATACAATCCTGGAGTTTGGTCCGTTCCTCCCGACCCACCCTGTATACAGGATGTCCATCTAGTGTGGAGTCTATGGATTGTGTCTTTAATAATGAAATTATCAAAACAGTTATAAAAGAAAGTTATGTACTACGGTTGGGAGCAAAACATTTTCAACGTTTTTTAATCAAATAACATCCATTGTTAAAAATGTTAGTATATTACATAGCCGTCCCAAAACTGACATATCGTCCGAGTATACTGTACCGCTTTAAACGAGAGATGGCGCAGCCCTAGCTAGCTCTAGCCCTCGTCAAAATAATGGTGTGAGTAAGAACTAGGAAGTGATCCTGAAGATTATAAAATAAACTTCACAAATTAACAATTTTGGGCGCTTGTCGTTAAACACAACCTAAAGCAAATCTAGCTAACAAATCATATCTCACCTACTTACCCTTAGAATCTTCCGGCCTCATACCTATTTAAAAAAAACGCACAGATTGAAGTAGGGTTGTAACAAAACGACTATTACCAGTAACAGTGGCAACTTTAATTTCCCCACAGGTTCACCATAACCGATATAAATATTCTCAATTAGCTCGTGAGCCTGGAATGGTCAAATAACAAAATAATTCAGGCAGCGCCTGCTGCTTAGTAGCAGTCAACAAGATATGGTAAATGGAGTCAACTACATCAGATTTACAATGATACAAAATAATGTGATTTGTAACAATTTAAATCCGGATGCAATGCAGCTATCCAGCTAATTTATGAAATGCAGCTCTTTTGACAGACATAAAATCTGTTTAGTTAAAATTGGTTGTGCAAGGACACGCGGCGAGAAGCTATCACAAAGTGCATACACAATTTCAGCATTCCCTAAAAGTGATAAAAACGCCTTTTAGCGTTTGTCAAAAACTAGTATAACCTTAACGCGTGCGGTTCGTTGGATTCGAAGGTTTCGCATTTTAAAACACGCAATACTATAGGAACTAAGGCCCTTAATCGACACATTAGCGCTGAAATTAAGGTAACATGCACTTACTGTTACTACGTCTTCACCAACGCTCTCGGAAGCGATCTTTTAGGAAGACTGCAACAGGACTCGGCATTCTTGCAAATATTTTCAATTACGACCGCCTTCAGAATAGCAGCAGTAAAATCAGGCTACAAATACAGGCTTCAGGAGTCTAAATACCACGAAATTAGTCAAAATAAAAAAACTGAAAGGAAAATCTCACCAGAGAGAGAAATCGGCTTAACGTGTGTTCAGGAGGATGCCGCCGCACTTACCTTCAATTGTTACGAAAACAAAGTCACGGCTAAACAGCCTACTCGATTAAGCCATGCCAAATCCCATCGGAGGCTTAATTTATTCACGATCACAGCTGCCCTCGATCAATGCTTGGAGTCGAAAAAGACCACTCGCCAAATATCCTATTCAGTTACCTTTTATCGAAGGTCGAGCGCTTTTCGGAAAAACCAAATTCTTGCACGCTCTGCGCGATGAAGTTAAAATTAGAGATGCGGGCTGCATGAAGAAGCGAAATACAAAAGTAACGCATAAATGAAATGAGGCGTTACAATACGTATTTGAGGAACGAGGTGTAGCAAAGCCGAATGACACGAGCATACGATACACTTTCGAGAGAGTTATGTATGCTTTTTTTTCCACGACTACAAGAAATACATTTTTACACTTGAATTAATGGGGCATTTATTGTGACAACTGATAATGTCAGTAGATTGTCAGTACTTAAAATGACATACTGTCTGTAATTTTTAAATTCAAATGTTATAGTATTGAGCCAACTGTATAACGGTGAAGTGTGCCTTATTTTCATAACAAGCACGTTCGTTATGATAATGACTGGGTGCAGAGCGGGATTAAGGGGGGGGGGCTAAGGGGGCTGCAGCCCCGGGCCACCGAATTTCGGGGGCCTCGAAAAGATTCAAAGGTTATAATCTAGTGCGGTTTCTAATCATTTAGATCCCTTTGTACCCGTTGCACAAATGGGAATGGGGCCTCTAAAAAAATTTAGCCCTGGGCCTCACATATCCTTAATCCGGCTCTGACTGGGTGAATGATGTTGTCATCTTTCGTGACTACTTGATTGTATGGAAATCGCCACTATCGCATATGGCCATGGAATAATGTATTTTTTCTACGATCGTGTCAAAATGACATCTTTTTGCACCGTTTCTAGTGTCAAAACTGACGTTTGTAGCACTCTTAATATTAGCGCCCGAATTACGTTTTTTTCGCACGTTGTCATTGGTGGCGTGTTTTAATACTATATTAAAACACGCTTTGCTTAAGTTTGAATGTCAACATAACCTAGAATATCTAACACAATGTGACGGAAAAGTGTCACCGAACAAAGTTTTTATATTTCTGTTACGATCGTAGAAAAAACAGCGTATGATACACGTGTATAAATGCCATTAAAGCACTAGCGACGTTATAAGCACTCTGCTTTGCGTCGTGCTCTTAAACTCGTCGCACGTGCTTTAAAGGCGTACTTATACACTAGTATCATAATATACTATTTTTTAATCGGCAGTGAAGAACGCAGAAATCATTAAAATACGAGAAATCGACAGTGAAATAATCCATTGTTTCTTGCAGTTGTCAGGATGACAGATGGGTGACAGAAAAGTGAATATAACCACAAGAGTTTGTTAAAAAAATGTTCGAGATAAAATCAACCTTGGCATTGAAGTTTTTTTCATGTCTCATGTGGTTTATTTGCGTTGCCCCTATGCGCCGCTGCAATTAAATCCACATTCGTGCTTAAAGGTTAACCTCAGAACTTTGGTATACAAATAACTATTTGATATTAGCGTATCAAAAAATATTAACTGACACTGATAACTAGATAAGTATAGACAAACGTATCTAAGACAACGAGTTCAACTTCGAACGTTTGATTTAGGCAAAGTAGCAGTACCTGAACAAAAGGAGCAAATAGATGAGTTTCTCTTATAACTTTAATTTTTATATAAAAATAGTTCATGAGCTTTCTACCAACATATGTAACGCGTCCTTAAAATGTTTACTCACTAGATACACCCTGTATACACGGTGATGAGGATTAACAATTACCCTATTTCTTGATGAAATACTCAGTAGTAAATATTCGTTTTACTTAAGTATAATTATATTGCAAACCTCATGCAAGAAAAAAATTCAACAAGAAGTAAGCGCGCTCCCAGCATAAGATACATCATGTTTAAATTATATTTCGACTAGGATTCGAACCCAGGTCTCCCTGCGAGGGCCTAAGTGGCTCAGGGTGTCATTACCACTAGATCACCGAGTCTTATATAAAATATCAGGTTACTCAATCTTAGTGCCTTGTAGTAGAATGAAAAAAAGAAATAGTGTAAAAAGCTTTATTTTTGCTAATTAAGATACAAATACAAATAGTAGTAGCACCACAACTGGCTATACTAAATGATTATAATACCAATATATTAAGAAATACATCACACACATACACAATACAAGGAATAAAAGATTGCTTGAAGCAATTGTAGATATATATATAGCAGCATTTATCCGTGTGTGCGAGAAGCTTCTTTAACACCGCAGGCTTGTACTTCAGCAAAATTGTTGGCCAATTAGTTTCTACTGCATATGTAGAAAATTGGAATTTTATCTTACACGTAAAAAATTATGTTCAATAAAGTTGTTCACATGTATTTTAAAAACGGAAATACTCTCCAGTGAACTGGTATCAATTGCAAGCCACGCCAAGTTGTGCACTCCATCATTATAAGCAAGATATGACCAACTGCAATAGGGTGGTTGAAGCACAATAGAGTCTTATTATGAACTGTTTCTAGAACAAACAAACATTTTATAGGTATCATGTTGAACGCCACGATGGACAATTCGGATATCGAGCGCTTAAGTACATGAAGGTGGCAAGGACAACTGAATATCAGCGTGCGTGTTTACGAAAACCTTATGTTGTACAACTGGAGACCACGCTTTTCTAAATCACAGGTATTACGTGCAAAATACCTTATAATTCGAGATCATAAGATAAACCGCACAATCAGTTGGGAAAATATATTTATTGCTAGCAATAACTTAAATTGGCAAGATCGCCATCATCAACACGAACGAGAAAGCGCTCCACAGGTAGGAACACATTGATCCACCACCAGAGACCGGTCGAACTGTCGACGATGGTAGGTCACGTCATGATCACGGTGTGCTTCTCCGTGTAGCTTCAGGGTGGAGTCGATCGTTACCACAGCTTGGAGGCGGCTCATAGGTGATGGTGACGGAGTGGCGGTCAAAAAGCGCTGAAACTGGCGATAGAACGTCTCAGCATTCTGGAAATAGTTTGCCACAACTGATTGCGGAGAAAGATGATGCCACAGTAGCCGCAGTGAGCTTAATAAAGGAACGGAGCCAAGGACGGAAGAACGTATCTACCTCCTAACCACACAAATAACAACCTTGAAGGATAGGTGTAAAGGAAGTTGAAGGTTGCTGTTCAATAGTGTAATCGTACGCTCCTCAGCTACCACGCTAACACCTGCGGTAGTCATTAACCCCTAACAGGGGAACTCTTCCTCAGTTTCGACGGGCAAGGCTAGCCACCTACCCGGCCTAAGGGTAAAGAGGGCTCATAACACCACTTTGTGGTTAAAACAGGCCACTGGCCTGTAATAAGAGGAAAAAGAAATTACAAAAAATTCTTGAAACTGTGAAGCATCGAGTGACAAGATAACGTAGAAGTGGGTGCGAACGCCAAAGTATAGCTGCCATATCCAGTTTTATTTAACTTAACAAGTTATCATCTGAATAAAACTAGAAACAAAATTGTGAGAGTAGGCTTCATAAATAAGCATTTTATCAGCGAAGACCTGCAACCAAAACCGATGGACATAGGTCCTGAAAAAAGAATTTCTTTCGATAACATTCGTGAGAAGAAAGTGATTATCCTGCAGGACATAAGGCGATCTGAAGTGCATCTAGGAAGAGAGTCAATCGCGGAATATTGGGAGTTGTAGCTGCTATAGTCCAATGCTGAATGTTTGAAGTGTCAAGAGTTGGAATCACTTTATTTTTATTGCAGCGTAATTAACGGTGTTTGGAACCCGGTGAATTTAAAAGAAACGCCGAGGACTTGTTTCCGTCCATAAAATCGAAGAATGTAATGTGTATGTTAAAAATGCTAAAGTTTTTTCTGTATTATTTAAAGTCAGTTTCAACCCGACCAACACTACAAGGTGAACCATATTTCTGTTTTGGCAGATAGTAATCTTTCACAAACCGCTAACTGAGATTTCATGTGTCCACTGAGCTAGTTAAGGGGCAAATAATTATATAAATATCAAGGCGTACGAGACGTCTTGTTTAAATAATAAATTAATAGATAATTCGATTGTTTTTGTTTAGGAACCAAACATAAATTTTAATCCTTTTAATTTAAGTAGGCGAATATTTCACAAACACATATTGCATACGGAAAATACTTAACAAAGCGTCAGCAGTAATGTAATCAGTGCTCGAATGACCGGTGAACAGCCTGCAATTCTGCACTTTGCAAGTTTGTTTGTTATGAAATTGAATACGCAAGTGCATATGCGAGCTGAAACTAGGGCAAATATTAAACTTTGTAAGCTAAGTCAGTATTTTTATATGTATAAATAGAAAAATATTCTAGTCAATAAATATACAGTTTGAAGTTTTGTTTCACTGTGTCACGCTGACCAACGGCCCCAGGTCTTTTTTGGTACATCATCTCGTGTGAGACCGCACGAGACCGTTGGTTTGCACCCCTTTTAAATTCCTGCACCCCTAAGATATTCCTGCAACTGTCCAAATTAAATTCATACAGTCTATTACAAGCTCCACCCTGAACGTTTTGGTCCTTCGATCCTTTAAACGTTCCAGCCCCTAACATTTTGGTCCTTCAAGCCATTAAAACGTTCCTGCCCCTAGTATTTGATATTTCGAGCCTTTCAACGTTCCTGCCCCTAGTATTTGGTCCAGTGATCCCTTAAAACGTACCAGCCCTCATCGAACAAGACCGTTACGATGGCGCAGCGACGCTAGATTTTCACAACCCAAGAAGATTTAGCAGAATCCATTCGCAGGCAGATTATCAACGTGAGGAAGGATGGTCCATCAAGAAAAAATGCAGCATATATCACCGCTCGCAGATCCACCCTAAAACAACTTTGGGAAGAATTTGAGGCCAACCATTCAGACCTGGCGAAGGAAGTCGAGGAAGAACACCCTTATTTTAAAAACAATTTTTTTCAGCAAACCAAAGACGTTTACAATGAAGGGGTTGCCCTGCTCGACAAGTGCGAAGAAAATCTAGCCACACTAGGTGAAAGTTCACAGCAGCCAGCTGGACCAAAAGAAGATACGACCGCACGTGCTGACAAGGAGGGACAGTTTCGAATAAGAAGGCTACAGATCAAGATGAATTCACTCCAAAGCGACATTCAGGAAGTCTGGAATAGGTTGGATGAGGAATGCAGTAAAAGGTATTGTGAATACAACATTAAGAATTTTAAGGATGATTGGGATGACATCAGAGCTCTAAACGAGGAGATACTATCCCACGGTAGCTACGACGACAAGGAGTTCCGTGAGACCAAGAAGATGGTCAACGAAATAATTGTAGTCCTGTACCAACACATCCAGGATGGAGAGGTTCAAAGTGTCAAGGAACACAGCCATGCGAATATAGTGTTGCCTACTCTTAAAATTCCATTTTTTGAAGGGACCTACGAAGCATGGCCTAGCTTTCATGATATTTTCCGAAGAATTGTTCATGAAAATTCACGACTAAGTAAGGCGGGAAAAATGCATTACTTAAAGTCACAGTTACGAGGGGAAGCCAGCAAGTTAGTGCAACACCTGGAGGCAACTGAAGCCAATTACGAGTCTGCGTGGTTCATTATAAGAAACAGATACGACAACACCAGGCTGCTACTTGCGAAGTATTTGGATGACATATTCAACCAGGCAACCCTGTCGAACGAATCTGCAGAAGGGATCAAGAAACTCCATGACACGACTGCAGAATGCCTAAGAGCAATTGAGAACTTAGGAATTGGAACGGCCACATGGGGGCCTATTATGTGTCATATAGTGACACGGAAGTTGGACAAGGAAACCATCAGACTGTATGAGCAGTCACTAACGGCACCAAGAGAAGTGCAAAAATTCGAGCAGCTACTGAATTTCTTAGAAACAAGATTTCAGTCGCTGGAAGCTGTACAAAGACGGAACAAAGTCGAACCCAGAAAACAAGGAATTGGGAAACCATGGGAAAGTCACCAGGATCGGTGGGCAGTGAAGACGTACCACACTGCTGACATATCGTGCTTCCACTGCGGAGGATCACACAGCATTAAATCCTGCCCAAAATTTAGCAATCTAAATATATCCGCACGTTGGGACTTCATAAAGAATAAAAAATTATGTTCAAACTGCTTCAAGCCTACAGGAAAATATAACTCCAGACACTTTTGCCCAGGGAAATGCAAGGTATGTAATAAAAGACATCATTGGCTTTTGCACGAAGATTTTAGCAAACAACAGCCTCCCAAGACCACAACGGCAATTTCCAGTGCGACAGCAACCAATAAGAACGAAAACATTGTTGCAAGCCTAGTAGAAAGACAGCATCGCAACGTTTTGCTTGCAACTGCCCTAATTAAGGTCCAGTCATCCTCAGGGAGTTTGGAGTATCTCAGAGCCCTGATAGACTCCGGATCACAGGCATCATTCATCACAGGAGATGCAGCTCAAACGCTGGGTCTACCAGAAGAAAAGGTGAGAGTGCACATTTCTGGATTAGGCAAGAAAGGAGCAGGTACAGCCCGAGGACGATTAACTGTAAACCTACGTCCACGATTTCCAAGCAACTACACAACCACATGTGAGATGCTGATACTGCCACAGCTAACCAAGTCACTTCCAGAAAAACCAGTCGAAAACTATCAACTTCAGGACTATAAGAATATGGTGTTGGCTGATCCACTATTTCAGAAACCTGGACCAATAGACGTTATCCTAGGAGCAGACATCTACAAGGAAATCATTTTGGAAGGAGTACGAAAATTCAACGGAGGCCTGTTAGCGCAAAACACGGAACTTGGATGGATCATCACGGGGAATGCAACAGCACCATCAGAAGAAAGGAAAATTCTTAGCATGGTCGCATGTGCTGCAGAAGATGAACAACTCACAAAATTTTGGGAGATTGAAAAAGTTGTACCAGAAAAGATGATGTCCAACGAAGACAAGGAATGCGAAGAATTCTACAACTGCAACCACCAGAGAAATGCTGATGGTACATATACAGTGAAAATTCCGTTCAAGAAACCAATAGAAAAGCTTGGGGATTCGAGAAAAAAGGCAATCGCACGGTTCCTTCAACTAGAGAAGCGATTAGAAGAAAATAAAGTTCTAGGTAAAGAATACAAAACATTCATGAAGGAATACTTAGAACTGGGACATATGAAACGAGTTCAACCAGGAGCCAATATACGAAAAACCTACTTCACCCCTCATCAAGCAGTAGTAAAGGAAGACAGCATTCAAGTAAGTCTATTGACAGCCAAGTCAAAGGTTGCACCTATAAAAATGAAGAAAACGCTGCCAAGGCTGGAGTTATGTGCAGCATCGTTAGCAGCAAAAATGTTGAAGGAAGCTATTAGTGCACTGGACATCCCCAGCATCTCCATCTTCGCGTGGTCAGATTCCATGATAACCTTATCCTGGATAAGATGAGGCCCAGAGAAATGGAAAACATTTGTTGCAAACAGGGTAACAGAAATATTGGAAGTAACCCCCAGCGGAAATTGGCATCATGTGCCCTCAGAGGACAATCCAGCAGACGCTGTATCGCGAGGGCTCACTCCTGTCAAACTACAGCATCATCTATTGTGGTGGAACGGGCCGCAATGGTTACGAACTAATCCTTTACCACTGACGGAAACAACTATTCCCATAACAGCTACAGAAGAGGAAAAAATTTACCAAGTCCAAGCATTTATCGCATGAAAAGAAGAATTGGACATCTTATCCAAATATTCGTCACTGCAGAAGTTACTGCGGGTCACTGCATACTGTAACAGGTTTGCTCAAAAATGCAGAAGACAACCGTTTCCGACCGAATACCCTACGGCAGCAGAACTCAACAATTGCCTCATTCAAATCATCCGTATAGTGCAAGCACGCAGCTGGGCAACAGAGATTCAAACCTTGAAGAAAAACATCTCGGTTCACACAAAAAGTTCCTTGGCACCATTACGACCATTCATCGATGATGAAGGAACTCTTAGAGTGGGAGGACGACTTCAAAATTCAATGTTGCCATATAATGAAAAACATCCTATTCTCATTCCCCATAACAGTCATCCAGACCAATTCATAGTGAGAGATGTCCATCAGAAGCTTCTACATGTCGGAAGTCAAGCTACAGCGGCATACATCCGAAGAAAATTGACAAGATGGAAATTACTTCAAAAGTTAAAAAACGACTTTTGGAAAATATGGTCTAAGGAATATCTATCTGGGTTACAATGCAGAACAAAATAGACTTCGAAAGAAAAGAATTTGCAAGTGGGAGATCTAGTGTTACAGAAGGATGACAGCAGTCCTCCCAATCGATGGCCTTTAGCAAGAGCAGCAGAAGTGCATCCAGGCACCTACGGTGTTGTCAGAGTTGCAGCTGTTAAGAAAAAGGAAGATACAATTCTCAAGCGTCCAGTTACCAAACTCGGTCCGGTACCAAGACAGGAGGCAGAGGAAGGAAGAAGAAAGCAAAGCAGGGGTAGTGGAGTGTCAACAGTAACAAAAACTATAACACTCTTACTTACCTTATGCACCATAATTTCGGCAACCAAGGGGTCGTATACAGTAAAGTATCCATCACCTGGCCTATTCATTGAAGAACTTGGCCACGCAAAACTCTCGAGGGGAAACTTCAGGATCGAAGTAGCAGTGAACATCTCCAGAAACCAAGTAGATGAAGAAGATATAAACAAGACAATCCAACAAATGAATACCTTATGCTACAAGGCACTGGTATTATCTGCAGAATCCCATTGCAAAGAATTAAAGCATCATCTGAGAGAGCAGCAACGACAAATCATTTGGAATATGAGAAGCATTTATAGTCAAGATGTCAGAACCAAGCGAGGATTATTAGGGCAGCTACTAACCTCAGTGTTTGGAGTCAACGATGAAGTCTACCATGACATCGAATCATTGGAGAAAAATCAACTAGAATTAATACATTCATCTAATCGTCAGACGAAGATCATGTTGTCAACTGCAGCAACTCTAAATGAGACTGAAGCCAGAATATCCCAGAAGTTGGATAATTTTCGAAGAAAACTCAATGAAGGGTTGCTAGCAATCAATGAGATGGAACCTTGGTACAAGAAGATGGACGACAACAAGCTAAACATACATGTGTTGACATCATATCAGATGGCTACCAACTACTTACAAGAGATGGGTGAGAAGTACAAACAACTTCTAAATGTAAAATTTAAAAGGGCAGACATCATGCAATTTATTCCATCGTCACAATTTGACAGAATAATGACTGATGCAATGGTCAATCTTCCAGCAAACCTAGAGATTCTTACTACGCCAACGCACAAGATGGAAGTTAGCTTCAACAATGAATCAATCGAGATCTTCAGTTATTTTCACATAACTGAGAAGCGGGAATACAACTTGATAAAACCAACTCCTATTCCAGTAAAGAAAGGAAATGGAACCTACGCATCACTGAACTTGCCAATGGAGTTCTTAGCTATCAACTACAACGAACAAACCTATTTTGAAATCCAAGAGGACAAGTTAAAGGAGATCGAGCCAATAGGAAAACATCTTTACCTATGTAGGCCATCCGCCGTTCGAAGTATTGAAGACAATCCTAATTGCATCATTGACGAAATCTATCAACGATTAAACAAGATCAAATGTTTGGTCCATCAGTTTACAGTTAAGACACTGGTATGGAAGAAACTGTACGCCGCCAATACACGGTTATTTATTCCCAATCAACCCACAACAGCAGCAGTACAATGCAGCGGGAATCGAGAAGATGTGAAGATTCAAGATGTTGGCATAATCCAGATATCCCCAGATTGTACTATATACACCAAACGGACTACCTTGCATACTCAGCTATTCACTACTATTCCTGTCGTAGCTGGGTTCAACAAACCAATACAAGTAATTATTAACACTACTTTGCAGAATACAAGCACCCACCCTCAACTGCAAATGGAGGAACCTGTGTTGCTACCGTCCGATCATTTTCAACGCCTACAAGAAGAAGAGGACGAGTTGCAGCTACATCAGGAATATCCATCGTGGCACCATTAACATACCATCATGGTGAACACTGGTACTACAATCAGTATCTTGGTATCAGTTTGTATCATCTGGACATTATGGAAGTACTGGAGAAAGAATAGGAAACCTCAGCCATGCCCAAATTCAGACCCGTCAGAGAGCTTCAGGTTACAGCCACTGCCACCTGACGAAGAAGATGGAGAGACAGCCTCAGCCACACCATCCCGGCCCTTTGTCGCTCGGCAGAATGTTTAGCAACCAAACATAAATTTTAATCCTTTTAATTTAAGTAGGCGAATATTTCACAAACACATATTGCATACGGAAAATACTTAACAAATCGTCAGCAGTAATGTAATCAGTGCTCGAATGACCGGTGAACAGCCTGCAATTCTGCACTCTGCAAGTTTGTTTGTTGTGAAATTGAATACGCAAGTGCATATGCGAGCTGAAACTAGGGCAAATATTAAACTTTGTAAGCTAAGTCAGTATTTTTATATGTATAAATAGAAAAATATTCTAGTCAATAAATATACAGTTTGAAGTTTTGTTTCACTGTGTCACGATGACCAACGGCCCCAGGTCTTTTTTGGTACATCATCTCGTGTGAGACCGCACGAGACCGTTGGTTTGCACCCCTTTTTAATTCCTGCACCCCTAAGATATTCCTGCAACTGTCCAAATTAAATTCATACAGTCCATTACAAGCTCCACCCTGAACAGTTTTACTGTAACGCTTGTATCTTATTGATTATTGCCCATTCTTTACTGGCTTGCTTACTTAATTACGACAACTTTTATTTTTGATACAACTTAGCCCTTCGATGTAGTCAGAAAGCCAAGGTTCGATTTATAAATTCAAGTATAAAGATCAAGTACACATAAAATTAAGCATATATTAATTTAAATATTTACAAGAAAACTAAAAATAAAATAATAAGTTTCTGCGTAATGTACACTGAATAAAGAAAGATATAATTCAGTCAACGGGCTGACGAGCGCTTGGCTGGTTAGGCAGCCCACTTTAACTCTCTCGTCTGCTTGTCTTCGGAGATCCGATTGTAAACGATGCAAAGAGAGCCGTGGTTTGTGGCGTCCTCGTACGGCCGGTGCTAGAAACACAAAAATTACCAAATGTTATGAAATGGCGCTTTATAACGGGGTTATAATTTCTTGAGTATTCAGGGCTCGTTTGTTTGAACTTTAGGTAGGGCAAGGGCAGGCCTTGCTCGCGGTCAACTGCCGTGCCCGGATGGTGTTAACAAGTAAAATTACTACAGTGAATTTAGCTGCTTCTCATGAAATTGCAACGTTAACGTAAGTTTAGGTTCCGGATCAAAATTGCTTCTTGGAGCTTTGATTTTGATACAAGGGCATTGCAGGAGGTTACTGGAAGTTAGCAAATAGCCTCCCCACAGGTGAGTTAAGCTCTTAATTTTCGAAAGGGACCTGGTGTGTTGTTCTTTCTTAATGATTTTTGCGGGACATTTTAGGGCATCAGTTTCGCAGAGAAGTTAGAGGGTACGAAACTTCAGGTGTTTAATCAACAAGCCAAGTTTTAACGGGAAATTGGTTATTTATAGGAAATACTGGTCTCAGGATGCAAGTGTCAGGTCGGACAGGATCAGGATTAAGGTCCAAGAGGGCCTGGAGCGCAAAGCTCCAGGTTGGAGCAGTTGCTGGTTCGGATCGGTGGACGCAAGCTGCTCTAACCGCCTGGGTTACCTGGTTTTATACCTTTCTGGTGCCTCCTTATCTTGGCTGGAGTTTGGGTAAGGATGTGTGGAACTCGGCCCGTCGTATACTTGCGCACCGCCAGGCTTAATTTGAATTATCTTCTTTCGTGCGTCCACGAGATGCGATTACCTGATTGTGGCGATGTTTTAGCGACGTCCAAATTCGCACGCATTACAATGTATAAAAATACGAATTTCGGCCGGAGCTAACGTCACATTACTTTTACATTCTATATTGTAATGCATCCACAAGTTCTTTAAGTTTTCCGCCTTCATGCGTTTTCACATGTTTAACTATACAACTTTTATGTGCTGAGGTGTATTCACACATCTAACAGTGACAAGGTTTCTTTCCTGTAGTTATGTGCTTTCATGTGTACAACCAAAGTATCTTTGTGTGATGTTCTATGTTCATAAACTCAAGAATGCCGTTTTTCACCGGTATGAATTTTTATAAGCGCAAATAAAGCTTTTTGCTCGCTTCTGTACTCACAAATAGAGCAGCTATAGGGTTTCTCTCCTGAGTGAATATTCTATGTGTAACCAAGCCAGTGTCGGACTGGCCCACCGGGCAACCGGGAAAATGCCCGGTAGGCCAATCCAGTTTGGAGGCCAAAATGTCCACATAATTTTATTTTGCAAATAGTAAAAACAAAAAAAATGCACAAATGTTTTTACAAAATTCAAAAAAATTCTAAACTTTGTGTCAAAGTATTTTCCCAGTTTTATTTGTGCATGTATGCATCTATTATTTCTTAGTAGCCGTAAAATGAACATGATTGTGCGTGTGAGGTTCCCGCAGCGTCAGCCAAAAAATTCCTTGATTCAATTACAGAGAACGCCTATTTAAATGAAAATGACAGAATAATTGAGACTGAATTTCCCGTATTGAGATATAGGAGAATAAAAAATGCAAAGAGAAACTGTCGGGGATTCTACGAAAGAAAGAGTTTTGAAAAAATTTGAAATGGAAACTTATAAAGTGATTGTTAATCAATTAATGCAAAGCATGGAAGACCGATTCACTAAAAATTAGGAGATTAGTGAACTTTCAGTTTTTTTTATTCGAGTACTTTTCAACGTACTGCTCAACTAAATGGGGAAAATATTCCTGATTTCGAATTTGTCGTAATTTTAAAGCTAAAAAAACATCCTACAAGACATCATTAAACAAGAATTGATTAATTTTTAATTTTTTTTCACTTTACAAAAAGAACAATCCCAGCCTATGGTGACTGTGACCCCCTGATCACGACTCTAATAGTGATGACAACGAAAATGACACCGAAGAAGATCCAAATTTTCATTTAAATATTTGCATTGGTGAGGGGACAGAGGGTGATTGTGCGGGTTGTATGAATTGTTGCTTTAAAATTTTACACAAATATAATTTGCACGCTTTTACATATAGCAATTTGTACTTAGCCTACAAATACTTATTGACATTATCATGCACCCAAGTAACCTGTGAAGACGTATTTTCTAAAGTGAAAATAATCAAAAATAGGCTAAGAGCTTCTTTATCACAAGAAAGTTTAGAATGTGCAGTGTGATCTACTCCAAAGCTTGAATTTCGACGAAATCATTGACAAGTTGCCAAATAGATCAGTCTCTTGACAATCAAAATTATTGATGTGATTCATATTGTTAAGTATAATTATTATAATGGAATAGAGTGTAAAAATTCCTATTAGGTCAAAGCTTGTGATCATTACTATTTATATTTTTTCTTTATAATTGTTCCAAACTCAAGGTTTATAAACCATAATAGATAAAGAAAATTCTTTGTTATTTGTTTGAATATCAGTTTATAAGAATAGAATAATTACCTACCTCCTACCTATTTTATTTTTTTGTTACATTGTTTCATGTTTAAATTTTAAAATTATTAGAATGCATATTTTTTTTCACTACCTTCTTTGTAAGTGATCCTTACATAGTCCAGTTACATTAGGATCAGCCTGCCAAAAAAATCCAGGTGAGTTGAAATTTTGTATACACCTTTATTTTGACATTAGAAATAATGTCTCAAAAGTCCCCATCGATATAGCGCTTGCGTTTTGAGTTATTCAAGGTCAAAGGTCATAAAACCCAGTTTTTCGCAAATATCTCGCTTTCTATGGGTGGTATGACTTTTTTAGTTATTACAAAAAATGAAGGCTAGGGAATTCTCTACAAAAAAGATTATACAGGTTTTTTACGTACAACTAACCATTCAGTAAATAACACACTGTTAAGTTTTGCAGACGGGTTTTACTTCTTTTTGCGATAAAAGAAGTATTGGATTCACCCCAAAAATTCGAAATTGATTTTTCAACAAATCTTCACGTTTTAGAGTCCCCTGAACCAAAAAAACGTGTTTTTGTTCATTGGTATGTCTGTCTGCGTGTCTGTCTGTGAACAAAATATCTCAAAAACGAAAAGAGGTATGGCGTTGCAACTTCTTATATAAGTTTTGTGTACTACTTAAATGCGACAGCAAGCTTTTGAAGAAAATCGCATACCCGGAAGTATGATGTTTACTCTTGTGTTTCAAAAACGGCTCCAATGATTTTTTTCAAACTTTACATTTTTATTACATTTTTAATGTTTATTGATTGATATGAGTGATCTTCAAGTTGAATATTAGAGGTATTCAACTGAAAAATCACTTATCTCACATCAATACCCATTAAAAATATAATAAAAATGTAAAGTTTGAAAAAAATAGTTAGAGCCGTTTTTGAAACACAAGAGTAAACATCATACTTCCGGTTATGCGATTTTCTTCAAAAGCTTGCTGTCGCATTTAGATAGTACACAAAACTTACATATGAAGTTTCAACGCCATACCTCATTTCGTTTAGGAGTTATTCTGTTCACAGACAGACAGACGGACGAACCGACGGACACACAGACCAGTGTTGAATCCAGGGTGGTGACCGGGGGGGAAATTCCCCCCCGGGCAGTACAAAATTCACCCCCGGAAACATTACCACTTCATATTCATGTTTTTTTCTATCTATAAAAGAATGGGTGGATTGCGCGGGAATAGGTAAAAATACCCCCCAGATGTTTCATTTTCCCCCCCGGAGTAATGAGTCTGAATTCAACACTGAAACAGACCAATGAGTAAAAACATGTTTTTTGGGTTCATATATATATATATCGGTTTATAACGTCCTACGTCTTCCGATACCCAATCTCCATTCCTCTCTGTCGTTCCAGAGATTTTCTTCCAGTCTTCTTTCTCTCATTTCTTCGTTGATGCCACTTTGCCAACTCTTTCGGGGTCTACCTTGCTTCCTCCTTCCTCCCGGCTTCCATTGTAAAATTTGCTTAGGTATTCTTGTTTCTGGCATCCTTTGAACATGTCCGAACCATATTAATTGTTTGTCTTTGATGTCATCCATTGAGAATTGACGGTAGTTCGGAGAGCGCGGAGAACGGACGTGTGTGAAGCGCGCGTGTTAAAAATTACAAAAGTTGGGGTAATAATATGCCGCGACGGGTTGAACACGAGTGATTAAAACACAAACAAATTTTGGTGATATCAGGAGAAGTTTGCGAACTCCAAAGTGTAATTACTTACGTGTAAAAAAAGTGTTTAGTGCTAAACTGCAAAAGTGTCATTGCGCGGACCCCGCTAAAGGCGGCCGTAGCGCGATACCATACACGGTGCAGTGGTGATAACACAACGAGGTCACTAACACAGATAGCTTAACGTAGATACATATTGTAAAAACCAAATAAGCAAAACATTTAATACGCAAATCACAGAAAATGGAACAGATATTAGAACAAATTAAAAACAAACTGGATGCACTGGATCAAAGGTCGGAACGAATAGAGAGCAAATTAAGTAATTGTCATGAAGAATTGAAAAAACTGACACGGGAAAATGCAGAATTAAGAGAAGAAAATGTTAAGCTAAAGGAACAGGTAAAAGAACAGGATGATAGATTGGATCTCTTAGAAAAGGAATTGCGCAAGAAAAAGATTGTTATCCAAGGAATACAGGACTCTCAAGAAGAAGGTGACCTAGAATTAAAAGAAAAAATTAGAACTGTACTAAGGAAAATAGAAGTACAAATAAATGTTGAAAACGAAACGCAAGAAGTAATAAGACTAGGAAAGTACGGAAACGGCCGAATAAGACCAGTACTAATCGAATTAAACACCTGGAATAAAAAATGGGAAATTATGAAAGCGGCGAAGAAATTGAGGGATTTTAAAGATTTAAACATATGGATTACCGAGGATTACACGAAAAAGGTGAGGGAGCAGAGAAAAGCCCTGCTAGAACACATGAAAAAAGCTAGAGAGAATGGGCAGAAAGCAATTATTTCATATAACAAACTAATTGTGAATGGAGACAGTTACACAATTGAACAGATAAAAGATGAAGGCGCAAAAAAGAAAGGTAGATTGGCAAGCCAACGTTCCCCACAGACTGATAACGAAGAGAGGGTCCAACAAGTAAGGAAACTGGAAAGCAGAAAAAATACTGAAGCCAGTTTTTCAAAAAAGTAACGAATATCAGGCCCGCAACAAAAAAACGATCCGATGACGACCGCAACGATTCAAGGACTTATGATAATGAGATAATTGAGAAAATGGAAGAATTCGATACTAGAACCACAAAATATATTGGATGTTGGAATGTAAGAACCATGTACGCGACCGGTAAAACAAATCAAATCACAAGAGAGATGGAAAAGTACAGGATGGAGATTTTAGGGTTGAGTGAAACCAGATGGCTCGGCAATGGTGAAATAAAACTAGATCGAGGGAAATCGCTGATATATTCTGGAAAAGTAGAAGAAGATGCTGACCATGAATACGGAGTAGCGCTGATGCTGAGCCAAGAAGCCAGAAAAACACTTTTGGAATGGGAAAGCTTTTCTGAAAGAATAATTACGGCCAGATTCAAAGCAAAGTTTTTCAACATCATAATAATAAATATATACGCCCCGACAAATACAGAATCACAAGAGAAAAAAGAAGAATTTTACGAGCAACTGCAGAAAGTTCACGACAACATACGTAACAAGCATAAAAGAGATATAATAATAATGTTAGGAGATATGAATGCTAAGATCGGTAAGGACAACACAGGCAGAGAAGAGATAATGGGAAGAGAAGGGATAGGCGAGATAAATGAGAACGGAAAGATGTTTCTAGATTTCTGTGCTACAAATAATTTAGTTGTTGGGGGCAGCATTTTCCCACACAAACCCATACATAAAACAACATGGACGTCACCCGATGGGAAAACGAAAAATCAAATTGATCACGTAACTATAGAAAAGAAACACAGGAAATGCCTTATGGATGTTAGAGCTATGCGTGGAGCTGATGTTGGATCCGACCATGCATTAGTTAGGGCAAAGTTTAGAGTTAAACTAAAAGCAATAAATAGAGAGAAACAAAGGAAAGTTAAATACAATACCCAACGCCTAAAAGACGAAGAAACACAAAAACAATTCCAATCCCAACTGAAGAAAAGATTAGAAGGAAGTTACAGCATGGAAGAGAACTCTATAGATCAACTTTGGAATAAATACAAAGAAGCCATGAAGGAAACGGCAGAAGAAACAATCGGCAGGAGAAGAAAACGTGATAAGATGTGGATGACACGGAATATATGGGAACTAATTGAGGAAAGAAGTAAGATTAAACAAAACATATTAAATGAGTTGACACCTGAGAGGAAAGAACAATTAGAACGGTTATACTGGATTAAAGATAAATTAATAAAAAAAAGTGCAAGAAAAGATCGAAGGAAGCAACAAGAGGAGCTAATGAAGGAAGCAGAAAAAGCAGCTGGAATGAATGATATGAAGACTTTATATAACATAACTCGGAAAATGGCAGATCAGAAAAGCACGACCACAACACACATAAAAGATAAAGATGGCAATATACTCAAATCGGAGCAGGAGATAGTTGAGAGATGGCTAGAATATTTTAAAGGAATTTACTCTAAACGGGAACGAAGGGACGACGAAGATAATAACGAAGATGACGACGACGAAACCGAAGAACTGAATTTGAATACGAGTGAGATCTCAAAAGAAGAAATTCAGATGGCTATAAATAAGCTGAAGAATGACAAGGCAGCAGGTATAGACAACATCCCAAGCGAACTAATAAAGGCGGGTGCGGAAACATGTGTTAACATACTGCATAGCTTAATCAATAAGATCTGGGTAGAAGAGAAATTACCGGAAGAATGGTCTATAGGACTGATTATTAAGTTACCAAAGAAGGGAGACAGGACCAACTGTGACAACTGGAGGGCCATAACAATTCTAAATACCACAAGTAAAATTTTAACAAAAATTATATTAGAAAGAATGAAAGGTGAGATAGAAAACCTACTTAGAACTAATCAAGGAGGTTTCAGACCGCGAAGATCTTGCTCGGATTTAATAGGCACCCTAAGGATCATATTAGAAGAAGGTAACGAATGGCAAAAAGAAATACACCTGGGCTTTGTTGATTTCAAGAAGGCTTTTGATAAAATTGATAGAGCAAAAATGTGGCAGATACTAAGAACATACGGCTTACCCAGAAAATACATTACACTAATTAAACTACTATATGAAAATTATAGCGCATGTATTCAACATAATAATGCAAGAACGGAAACATTCGCCATTGAAACGGGAGTTAGACAGGGATGTATCCTGTCTCCCCTTCTGTTTCTTATAGTTACAGACTGGGTGATGAGAAAAACTGCAGATAATAAGAAAGGCATAGAGTGGAGATTCGGATATAAACTGGAAGATTTAGAATATGCAGATGATGTTTGTCTAATATATGAAAAAAGAAGTCACATGCAGGAAAAGTTAAACATACTGAAGAACATAGCATATACAGTTGGGCTAGAAATTAACACAGTCAAAACCAAAACATTAAGTATAAATACGGAAGATACAGAAGAAATAGTATTAGAGAACTGTAAAATACAAAATGTTAAAAAGTTTACGTACCTAGGTAGTATTGTTGACGAACACGGAGGATGCCACGCAGACGTTAAAACAAGAATTTGTAAAGCACAAAACGCCTATAATATGCTACGAAAGATATGGGCCTCAAACGAATTCTCCAAGAAAACAAAGCTACGGATCTTCAATACTAATATAATAAGCGTACTGCTGTATGGAGCCGAGACATGGGCACTGAATAAGCAACAAACAAAAGAACTGCAAATATTTATTAATAAAGCCTTAAGGAGAATTTTAAAAATATATTGGCCGGACCAAATTTCCAACGCTGAGCTATGGGAAAGGGCCGAACAAGAACCGGTAGAAATCACCATAAAAAGGCGACGCTGGAAATGGATAGGACATACGCTAAGAAAACCGGTAGCAGACATAACACGGCAGGCAATGGATTACAACATTAAAGGCAAAAGAAAACAAGGAAGACCAGCTCTGACATGGAAAAGAAATGTTAACAGTGAAATTAGTGCGCGAAATATGTCCTGGAATGAAGTGAAAGTTTTAGCAAAAAATAAGGAGAATTGGAAAGAGTTTGTGGAGTCACTTTGCAATAGTTGAAGACAGTTACTCAACCACTAATGTTAAAAAACGGGTTAAAATAAAGTGTAGTGAACCGAAAGTGTAAGGCTGACAACCTTATTACTTTTACTAACAGTCAGTGAAACGTCCCGTCGGACGCCCTATGATCCCCAGAGGACCAACAGGAACGAAGAAGAAGAAGATGTCATCCATTATGGTGTGGTTCACTGTCATAATTTCCCTAATTCTGTTATTTGTTACTCTTTCCATCCTTGATCTGCCTGCTGCCCTCCTCCAAAAGTCCATTTCTGTAGCTGTTAACGTCTTTATAGTTTTCTCTTTTATTGGCCAAACTTCCGAGCTATACGTTATTATACTTTTCACTATAGTATTGTATATTCGTTTTTTGTTTTCTTTTGAAATGTTTTGGTCCCATAAAATGCTATTTAGCATAGCAATAGCTTTCCTGCCCTGTATGTTGCGTTCTCGAATCGCCTCATCCAGTATACCGTTTTGCGATATTTTTATTCCCAAATATTTGTACTCGTTGCATTGTTTTATTTGTTGTCCATTTTCCATTATCAGGTCTTGTTGTTCTCCTCCAATGCACATATATTCGGTCTTGCTCAAATTTACCTCTAGTCCCCACTTTGCATATTCCTCTATAAGTTTGCGGGTCATATAGTTCATGTCATCGTAGTCCTGGGCTACTAATATTTGGTCATCCGCGAAACATAGGGTATATAAAATGTTGTCGTTTAAGGGTAGGCCCATATTTCGGCATTTCTTTTTCCATTCCTTTAATGCTTGTTCTAGGTAAATTTTGAACAGTGTTGGGGAAAGGCAGCATCCTTGTTTTAGTCCTTTAGTTATCGTGAATCCATTTGTAGCAGTGTTACCTATTTTAATTTTTGTCTGTGACTGTTTATATAAGGTTTTTACGCTTCTTATTAATTCGACGTTAATATTGGTTTTTTCAAGAGCTTCCCACAAATTTTTATGTGGGACGCTGTCATATGCCTTTTTCAAGTCGACGAAAAGTAGATGGAGTTCTTGATTAAAGGCCATTTTCTTTTCAATAACTTGGGTGATCGAAAATATGTGATCAATGGTCGATCTGCCTGCTCGAAATCCAGCCTGTTCTTCAGCTTCCATTTGTTGGTATTCATTTTCTATTCTTTGTTTTATTATCTTTCCGTGGGTTCAGGGGACTCTAAAACTTGAAGATCTGTTGAAAACTCAATTTCGAATTTTTGGGGTGAATCTAATACTTCCTTTGTCGTAAAAAGAAGTAAAACCCAGACGCAAAACTTAACAGTGTGTTATTTACTGAATGGTTAGTTGTACGTAAAAAACCTGTATAATCTTTTTTGTAGAGAATTTCCTAGCCTTCTTTTTTTGTAATAACTAAAAAAGTCATACCACCCATAGAAAGCGAGATATTTGCGAAAAACTTATTTCTGTGACCTTTGACCTTGAATAACTCAAAACGCAAGCTCGATATCGATGGGGACTTTTGAGACATTATTTGTAATGTCAAAATAAAGGTGTATGCAAAATTTCAGCTCACTTGGATTTTTTTGGCAGATGTTGCAATTTTCCGTCTAATGTAACTGGACTATACACTGGCAAGTTTGAGGGATGTAGGCTACATTTACAAAAATTGTTACAGTTTCCATGACAATGTACTTACTTCGCTAGAGAAGTGAATTACTTACATCCCGCATGTATTACAACTGATAAGATGCCATGTCTGCTACTTGGTTAACACGAAGAAAACCATTGTCGTTCGTACTATTATCCATTTTTAATCAGAATACAAGCGCAAAGCTCACAAAACAGAATTTGCAATCGTATTCACCCATTTTTTCCAAGAATTTTTCACAGTGTGTTTATAACTCTCAAACAAAACGTCACAGCGCTGTAAGGCTACTATAATTAGAGATCCTGTATATAGTAACCAATATACAGGGACTCTAACTATAATTTAGCAAAGGTCATAATTTTAAGCCAGGTTATTACCTACCATTTACTTTACAAAAAGAAATATTGGTAGTGAAAAAATTATGTACTTTACACAGGATGTAGGAAGATTTACACTACCTCGACAGGGCCGGCGGTTGACGTGGGTAGTACTACCCACTCGAAAATATCCATGTGGGTAATTACCCAATCGAAACTTTCGAACAAAACCTAAAATTTGAAATTGGGGGTGGGTCCTTTCTCAGGGAAAATGAACATTATATGAAAATCGTTCCCGAATTCGTGCGTTTTCTGAGTTTAATAATAACAGTACCGAGATCTTCTTGTTCTAATGGAAGAAGTTTTTCAGTTTTGCGTCGAATAAACAATTATTTAAGATGTGCTATGGAACAGAATCGGCTAAACCACGTTGCTATTTTGCATTCCTACCCGGATTCAGAAGCTCGATTTAGAAACTTTAATGGATGAACTTATTGTTCATAATAGAAAACGAACGTCTTGTTACGCCCTACGAAAATGATTTATTTGTATCTTTAAACGAAAGCAAAAAATAAAGTGAACTTTGTGACATCTCAAAGTATATATTTTTATCAATTTTTGATAATAACCCTGTATCCCTCATTCCTTCAGATAAGTGTATTATGAAAAATCACTTGCAACTCCCCCCTCCCCCACCTTACTACCCACTCGGGCTAAACGTGTGACGCCGGCCCTGTACCTCAAACCTTGCTACCCTCGTTCGCTTCGCTCACTCAGGCATCAAACGGTTCTCGGTAGTGTAACTCTTACCTACATCCTTTGTAAAATAATATACTATTTCCATTCTCTTATTTTTACATGTGAAGGCCACATGCATCCTTTGCCCGGTAGGCCAAATTTTGCCAGTCCGACGCTGAACCAAGCTGCCCTTTTGTAATCACAAACAGAACCAGAATAAGGTATTTTACCTGTATGTATTTTCGGTTATGTAACCAAATAGTCTTTTTGTATTGTTTTCTATTCACAAGCAGAAGAGCGGTATGACAAAACATGAATTTTCATATGTTTAACCAAACTATTGTTTTGAGCCGTTCTGTATCGACAACAGAATTGTGATAAGGTTTTTCACCTGTATGTGAGTTCATATTTATAAGTTATTTATCCAAACTGTTTTAGTTATAAATTGAAGAGTAATAAGTTTTTTCTCCTGTATGAATTTTCATATGTCTAACTAAACCACTTTTTTGTACTGCTCTATATTTTTGTATGCAATTGCATCAGTAGTAAATACTTTAATACATTTTCAACAAATTTTAGTAAATTCTGTACGTCTTCAAAAAGTTTTAGGAAATAAGCAGAGAATTTAAGTGACCTTGTAGAACGTGTGCATTCTATTTTCTATATTTAGCAAGTCAGCACAATTTTCTAGCAAAACCATTTATCACGTTTTCAGTAAATTTTTAACGAATTTATAGTAAAATTATGTTCGCAGAGAATTTTCAAAAAAATTGGCAACAAGAATAAAGTTTTTCAGAAATTAAACCTTCAGAAAGTTTAAGTAAATCAATAAATTAAAAGCAAATTTGCACGTCTGATTAGATTTCCATAGATTTATAAGAAATTCTTGGTAAATTTTCTATGAATTTGCATATTTTCAGAAACAGGTAGATTTTCAGTAGATAAACATAATTACTAGTAAAATCCTTATTAGGCTGCAACGCACAGAAAAACCAAGAAATACAGGGCGTTCATCTACAAAGATGAGATGATCTAAGCTGCAGTTCGATTTTCATGTTGGCCGGTTGAGTAACTGCGAAAGCCTCAGACAATATATAAAAATAAAGGATAATCATGAATCGAAATTATTTCTAGAGATAACAGAAGCTGAAAATTGCCTAGGCGATTGAATACTCCATAAAATAAGTATAATAATTCAACAGTATATTAACATTTATTAACTGGTCGCAAGTACATACATGTTTGTAAGTTACACACAACACGATGAAGTGCAATCAACCTAAACTGTATGGCTGTATTGGATGCGTTACTAAATTACGTTTATTTCAAATGTAACCCATGTTTATTCCTACACAAAGCTTGATCATAAATTACTACACTAACTCCTACAGCTAAAACCAAGTTTTTCTCCATATTTTCGCTTCAAAACCTATCAGAAGAATTTAACCCCCTGATCGTCATCAAACAACATCAATTCACACTTCCCATCCTTCTCTAAGACCCGCAAGGCCTTAATAAGCACATCCTTGTCGAGGCCATGGAACTCCTCGTCCTGCACGTCGTCGCCCTGGGTAAGCTCAAAAAGCGTAACAACGGAGTTTGTGGCACCCGTGTTGCTGATGTGGTTGTAAACCAGGTTCGCCCATTCCTCCAGAGTGTGCCAGTAGATTTCCCACGAGTTGCGCTGCTTGTCAACCGGCGCAGCGTTTTGTGTTCTGTAAAGGTCCGATAAAATGGCTATGATAAATTCAGCGTCCAGTTCACGGTTAATCGCGCTGTTGCTGAAGGGCGGCTGCCGCGAGGCCTCACGCACGTCCAGGGTGCATTGCTTTGTAAACTGGAAGTAGTCCAGTACCAGATTCCTCCAGGCCGATATCTGCCGAGCCCTGGTTTCCGCATAGGGCTGAAGGGTGAAAAAGGGCGGAAAGCTGTATTGCCATGGCCACTCGAACTCCGACATTTTCAGCAGTGACGCATTTTATTGTTTTCTGAAGCAACAATTATTAATATTAAGTGTTAGGATTATAAATGCAAAGCTTGTGATTGTGAGGTTAGTTTTTCATTACTATTATTATTGGACAGGTATTTTTTGTACAACTTTCTTTCATTCATTCGCTGTAGCTACTGATATATTTGCAAGAGAGCCTTGGGGCCACAAAACAATACCTTGGGGATAATTGCAGAAGTTTTAAAAAATTTTGACGTTTCAAACGTCAAAACAATGAATTTGTGGTTAACTTTAGGCTAAGGAGATTATGTGGTCTACTTTTCGTCAAATAAATGCATTTTATTTGAAATCAAATTATTGCTTTACATATTTGAAGCACAATTGATATAAAAACATTTAAATGTATTGTCAACCTAAATAACCATTAGGTTTATATATATTTCCGTACATTTTGGGTAATAGACAAAATATTTATGCAACTAAAATGTTAAATTGTAAATATTCAGGCATTTTCTTTTTTCCCGCAATATAATAAGCCATTAATTGACCTGTTTTAACTTTATATACGAAACATTATAAATAACTTTAGTAGTTTGAATCAAATACACTAAAAATATATATATGTAGGTACCTGGCTTGCAAAATACCGGCGTATACAACTATTTTTCGTTTAATTAAGTAGATCTTAATTTTATTATTTGCCATTGCCAGAAACGTTAAATGCCAGGATTGACAGAAAAAGAGAAAATTCCTATTGTTTCTAAATTAGAGAAGGGATAGCCTGTAAGAGCAGTAGCAAATAATTATAGCCTATATAATAGTAATTTATTGTAAAAGTAATTTGCTATTATTAATTATATAAAGTAATATTAAATATTTAATTGTAAGCACCCTGTATGCTGCTGTTTAACTATTGAGAATTAAGAATTGTGGTGTTTCTAACTGATGGGACCTTCAATATTTCAAGATGGTTTCCTGGTCTCGAAAGTACGTAAACAAGCTTCGAATTTTAATTGATGTCCACGCAATAAACGCTGTTGTTATGCAATATTAATCAAACGTAAGTATACCGCGTCATAAAACAAAACACTTCTACTGACGCCACGAACCGAAAGTAACGCTCAAAGGGACGCCAAGCGATGCACAATCACAAACTAATACTTCTAAGAGGCAAATCTGACCTTTGAATGGCTTCTGCGATAAATCTAGGGCTATCTACCCCGAGATGGACCTCCCACGATGCCCTGGACAAGCCGTTTTTGCCGGCCTGCAGTTAGCGATGCCCAAATCTGCTCTCGAACCGACCTGTATATGGACTGCAACTCTCGATGACCTTGCGATTTACTTTCACTGAAGCTGGGGCCTTTAATGTAGGGCACCGCTGCACTACACTGTTGCTTGCTAATACACTTGTACACGAACTTATAAAACTAGCTGGACCTTCGTAGAATAACATCCAAATATCCTGGCTTTCACTGGACCAAATTGACGCCTCGTAACTACCTGTGCGGAAGCCCAATGCAAGGGAAAACTTCCACAAATAATCCAGGACACACTCTCTCAATAAAATACTGCTTCTCGTTAACTTGGGTGTTCAATATAGAAATAATTTATTTTTGGGGCAGCTTGGCAAAACACAACCAAATCTTTTGTAGAAGCCACCCCAATTTTTTGTTTACTGTTTATGTTGATATTGCATGAAATGCCAAGCCTGCTCCAATTTAATTTGTTTTTTAAACGAGGATAAAGCTGTTCTGAAAACGACATTCTATCAATTATTTTCAAGACCTACGCTATTTTATAACAAATTTGATGGTTAAAATTATTACATTTGCTGGACATTCCTATACTAAATATCTGTTTTGTTGGTTATGTTATTAATTACTAATAATTGATTATTTGAAATATAGGACTACTAAAATGTGTCCATAGCAATTAGTTGCCTTTATTTCTTTTATTTTGTATTTAATGAAAAATCAGTTGTACAACAAACAATTTCAGATAACTGCCTAACTAGATCTAAATTGCTTGTACTACATTTATGTGAGCATGACTGAACATAACGGATTGGTAAATGATTAAACGTAAGAGGTTAAATTGTTGACTAAGAATCTGCATCTGTTTGAGTGTTTCTAGAAGGCATAAGTATGAACTGTAGGTATTTATATTTTATATTAATATCAAGGTTTACTACTATTTATATACACAATTCTGTGGAATATACAGGGTGATTCTTTAATATTGCAAAAAAAATTAAAGACAGATTCTTTGGTTAAAAATAAACAAAAAATGTCCTATAAACTTGTGTCCGGAAACGTTTCGTTACCGAGATACAGGGCGTTAATTTTTTCATTAATTTACTTTTGATAATTATTAATATTTCAAATTTAATTGATAATTGGCAGGTTGAATGCTAGTAATATGGGCTGTTTTTTATGTCATTACATTTCTTTTATTTAATCCAGAGGCGTGTCTGGGTGGGTGCATTTTATCTAATATTAATAAGAAAAAATAGTCTGATATTTGTATTTCGATAGAGGAGTAAAAAATACAACCTCACTACGATTTAGAGATAAAATAGTAGATTATGCAATGTGCAATTTCTGACTCTTGGGCTTTGCCCTCGAGTCAGAAATATAGCAAAATAACGCATTTCTCTCCCTCATTGCATAATCTACTATTTTATCTCTAAATCGTAGTGAGGTTGTATTTTTTACTCCTCTATCGAATACCCGATAATATACACGCTGAATTAAATCACATTCGGAAAGCTCTTAGGAATAACGGTTACCGTGCTAGGGATATACAGTCTGCCATCAATCGCCATCTTCATCCACGGCCACCCAAACCTCCAAAACCCGATCCTCCTGCAGCAATAGTCTTTCTTTCCTATATCCACCAAGTCACGGACCGCATAGGAAAGTTTCTTCGAAAACAAAACATTAAAACAGTACTCAAACCCCCGAGCAAAATCTCACAGGTTCTTCCTTCATCTAAAGATCAATTAAACACTATGTCATCTAAAGGTATTTATAGAGTCCCTTGCTCTTGTAATGCTGTATACATTGGTGAAACAGGTCGTTCAGTGAAAACTTGCATCTCTGAGCACTAGCGCTGTCTCAAGTAATTTCTCGTTTCATCATCGGCCATCGCCGAACATCAACGCGATACTGGTCATAAGATCCTTTTTGATGAAACTTCCATCATCTGAAAATCCCCATTCTCCTTTAGCAGAAAGATTCGCGAAGCCATTGAGATTTGCAAACACCCTAACAATCTCAATCGGGACGAAGGCTTTCCCCTTCCTTCTGTGTGGAAAGTGCTAATTCCCAAGCCCCGCCCTCCGCCACTGAACCGCGACGGCATTTGCTGAATCGCGACGGCGCTTGCCTATAAATTCTCGCCTTTCTTCTTCCGATAGTCAGTCGAGTTTCGCCTCTGACGTGGTTCACACGTTGAGTTACCGTGCTCTTCTGTCCCTTCCTTTCCAAAGATTTTCGCCTCTGGCGTGGTTAACACGTTGAGTTACCGTGCTTTTCTGCTTTTTTCCTCCTGATGAAGCCCCTTACGAAAGTGGGCGAAACGTTGAGTTCTTCAATCTCAATCATGACACGGTCCAATCCCGGAAGTCGTTTGTTACTTATCTTTGGTTATGTAAATCAATCGTAATAAAATAAATGCGTTTTGGATTATTCAAATGCATCTACAATTTTGATTAAGTACCTGTATTAAATTCTTCATAATGGACGATTTTTATGATTCTGTGAGATGGCAGACAGCAGTCAGGAAGAAAAAATAATCGAAACGTATCTCCAGTAAATTTAATGTTATTTCTATTTAAATCGGCCTAAAGAAGTATTTTCTGTTGATATATTAAATACATTAAAAATCCTTATGATTTAAAATTTAATTGCTCAAATCAGTAAAAGTTTTATAGTTTTAGCATAGGCAAATGGCAAATCCTCTAAACAGATCTTATTGTTACCACACAGTTTCAGAATGTATTGAAAATTATTTAATATTCAATCTCCAATTAGTATTACTGCAGCTTTTACTGTTGTAGTAAAAGCTGTTGTTTTAAATGGAACTCTGTTAAAACATATTTTGGAAAGACTGTTGAAATGCTCAATACAGTTTATTAAATTTTACAGGAATTTTTATAATATGAAAAATTTAGATTATGGAAAATGTACGCCTGTATGAATTTGCACTGTAGGAAATATTCAACATAACCTTTACTTCTACAAGTGTTAACTTGAACATTCCGGTGCGTGGAGCATTGACCGCGACTATGCGCCCCTAACGAGACTAACGCGAACCTTATCGCGATTATGCGCACTCTCGTGGAATTCAAATGAAGTTAAAAATCGCGGTAAATATCTTGAATTAGGATATGTTTATAGGTAATAATATTTAAATTATTTTGAATCTAAATATAGAAATAGAAATTACTGGTATGTGCTTTGATATTTTATTACTAGAATATGTTAATATGTTCGAATTTACAACAGACTAGTATCTGAGATGTGAAACTCATTTTTTTTGTATGTAAAAATCTCGCTTGCTTCTAAATTTTCTTATTTTTGGATTTATTGGTTTTTCTATGTTAAATTTTCCCTTGCAATATTATAAAATAAAAAGGTAGGTCTCAACATCATACAAGTACTTTTAGGGACCTAATAAATATTTAAATTACACTTCACACAATGGTTGCTGTGCAAGCACAAAAGGCGCGCTCCAACTTTGTATCCCGAAACCGGGGCAAGTTGAGCATTGTACGGCCAGATGCAAGCACATGAAGCACCAGCCTCTACACCGCAAGGTAAAATGAGGGTAATGATAATACATACATACATACAATTTTTTTTTATAGGTATATAATTTAAGAATATCTTCAAGACATACATTCAGGAGTTTAGACAGTAAATATTACATAAATTTTCAAAAATTTATTATAGATAAAAATTTCAATACAGAAATTGTGTAATAGTTATAAAATATAAATACCGCCGTATCTAAAATATCCCTATATTTTTCGTATACCTACAAAAGGTGAGGTAATATCCGAGCTGATAACGCAAAGTTGTATCCAAGAGCAATTTCAGGAATATAATGGAAGTAGTGTACCTAGAGGGGTTCTGGCTCAAAATGTGTCACTGCGCAGGTTTTCTGCGCAGGTGTCTGCGCAGGTCTGCGCGCGCAGGTTTATCAAGGTCGTTGGTCTAGCCGGGGGTCACGGGTCTAGCCTAGGGTCAAGGTCACGGGCCTCACCTAGGTCACGTGCCACTTCCGGGAATTTTTTGAGTTAAAAGTGTAGTTTTTGAAATTTTCCCACGCTCGAGCATGTCTATTCATGCAGGATGTTATCAGTAAATCAGAAGCTATCAACATTTTCTCAGACTCGACCGGATGTGAGTCATCGTCTGAGTACGCAGTCTATTCTTGCAGGATGTTATTGAACAATGGCATCCCTTGTTTTAAAATCAGCACGAAATTCGAGAACAATGAAGCTATTGTTGTCTGGAGATTAAAATGTGCAAAGCTGGTAAATAGAACAATGACATCCCTTGTTTTAAAATCAGCACGAAATTCGAGAACAATGAAGCTATTGTTGTCTGAAGATTAAAATGTGCAAAGCTGGTAAAAATTGAACAATGAAAGCCATTGTTTGAGAAATCTGCACGATAATTGGACAATGAAGCCATTGTTGTCTGGGGAGAATTTTTGCTGACCTCCATTATCAGATAAACAAGCTTCAGACATGTCCAGACATGTTTGCAAAGCTGTTAAAAATTGAACAAAGGAACCTATTGTTTGAGGAAAAATCTGCACAACAGCTAAATTGAATGCTGCCTTTGTCTGAGAAACGTGCAAGGTTGCTAAAAAAATAAACCGGATTAATTGTATGAAGCCATTGTAGCCTAATAGTATATATCGAAATTCAACCAAATATGTCTCAGTATCGTCATCATGGTGTCTATACAAGGTCTGATTTGTGATGTTATATCCCAAGAGTTTATAAGTGAAAATATGTACGGGGTGTGTTTACCGGCAAGTTTGATGTTATTCGAACAGCTTCTAAAATTCAAACCTTTAAAACCAGAACTGAAATGGGGTACTATGGCTTATGGCGGTGCAAGACCTACATTTCACGTATGGATTGAGGTCGATAACAAAATCTACGATTCATCACATAAGATTATTCAAGCGCATATTAGTGGTAAAATACATTTTAATAAATTCCGCTACGATTCCGACGTACTACTGTTTGATAATGACGACCAGAGGATGTTACAAATGTGCATAGACGTAATGAAAACTAAAAGTGTTTGTGACTACTTTGAAGAGGCACCTGCTATGCTAAAGACGATTAGAAAAAGGGTTAACTGTAGAGTGAACAAATATTTTAGAAATACCATATGATGTATATAATAAAGACATTTATGAAATATCCTGTGTTTTATTTGTTGAAAACGTTGAAACGAGTGACTGGGATCTGGTAGTTGATAGTCTCTCGCATATTTTGATAGTTATTAACAGTCAGTTAGTAAACAGTCTTTAACATAGTACAAAAGTGTTGGAGACATTGTTTGTAAGCAAAGTAAATATTATGTGTTTTTTCCCGTACTTTATTAAATACACAGTCTCGAGCCGATAGTTATTTATTTCGCTTGGATTTATGTACAGCACCCCCTCACTTTAGCAATTAGCAAGAAGAAATATTATTATGCTGTAGAGATTACAGGTTACAGTTCGGAGTTAAACATTTTGGATATTAGCAACAGTACCATTTAATATTGTGTTCTTTTACCAAATTTTAGATTCGATAGGTTCGAAAGCACTGCTGACAGACAGAAAACTTGTAAACCGGGCCAATATATATTAGTAAAAAATACTCTTCCAGATTAAAAAGTTTGATGTAGTTTTAGCCAATACACATTCCAGCAGTAAACTCTGGTAGGAAGCGGAGTCTCAAACAGCAGAAGGAGCGATAAAATAATCGTCAGCATTTTTCAGTTTATCCGATTCGACAACTTCCGCATATCGCAAAAACAAACACCTTCTTTGTTCTTGTGTTAGCACCTTGGCTTTAAGAATGGTATGAATCCGACGCTACAGCACTGTATGTTTTAACTACAATTTTCAAAAATAAAAAGCAGCTTAAAATATTGTTCCTAAAAGGAGTGGTGCTGTAGTTTTATCATTGGAATTTCGATTTCTTACAACGGTAGTCCAGTTTTTGGTTGCAACGAGCATAGTTCTAGCAGAGACTATAGAAGATATAAACAGACAGTAATATTAATCTAAAATTGAATTAACAAAGTTGTTAAACGCATGATACAGGCAGTTATTAATTACTTAATATATACAATTGTCCTATATCCGGTATTCATGGTTTATCTGATTTTAATAGTCGAATAACTAAGGTTATTACAATGCTAAAGACTGTGCGCAAAAAGGTAAGATATCAAAATTTTAAAATAAAACCCAGAGAATAAGAATTAAATAAAGCCAAGTAAAAGATCACTGCAATACTCTAATTAATAAGGATGCTATACTCAATGGTGAGGGACAGTTTCATTTTTGCTGGAGAAAAACATCTAGATTGGTTAAAAATCAGATGTATAAGAGAAAATCTCAAACTTGTTTAAAAACATTTTGTAACTAAACAATCACATTTAAAATTGTGTAAATAAAGCTAAAATTAGAAGGAGGCGCAGACTATAGAAAATACGTGTCAATACTTGCGGATGTGAGCGTCTAGGGAATGTGCAAGGTTGCTAAAAATAACCGGATGTGAGTGGAAAATGCCAAACTTGTCAGAACCTGCCTGCCTGTCTGCTGCGTAATTAAACAACGAAGCCATTGTTTGAGAAATGTGCAAGGTTGCAAAAATAAACCGGTTGTCTGAAGTTTTTGCATAGGTCTGCGCGATGGTTTGGCGAAAAATTCAAATTTTGTGCAGGTTTTGACGGTAAATTTAAATTACACTCAGGTTTCGACGGTAAATTTAAATTATGATCAGGTTTTGGCGGGAAATTTAAATTCTGCGTGTTGTCTGGGGTTTCTGCACAGGTCAGCGTGAGGGTCTGTGCGGAGGTTTATGCGCAGGTCTGCGCGAGGGTTTGGCGGTAAAATCAAATTCTGTGCAGGTTTGGCGGGAAATTTAAATTCTGTTCAGTTTTTGGCGGGAAATTCAAATTATGCTCAGGTCTTACAGGTAAACAGATAGGTAGACAGGCAAATAGTCAGACAGGCAGTATGGTTTATGTCTTAATCTGATTTTAATAGTCGATTAGAGTCGAATAACTAAGGTTATTACAGTGCTAAAGACTGTGAGCAAAAATTTTAAAATAAAACCCAGAGAATAAGAATAAAATAAAATAAAGCTATTTGATCACTGCAATATATTAATAAAAAATACTCTAATAAAGATGCTATACTCAATGGTGAGGGACAGTATAATTTTGAACTTATCTAGATTGGTTAAAAATCAGATGTATGTATAAGAGAAAATCTCAAACAAAAACATTTTGTCAGACCTGTCCAGACCTGTGGATGTGAGTCATCGTCTGGGAATGTGCAAGGTTGCTAAAAATAAACCGGTTGTCTGAGGTTTCTGCGTAGGTCTGCGCGGAGGTCTGCGCAATGGTTTGGCGGGAAATTCAAATTCTGTCTAGGTTTTGGCGGGAAATTCAAATTATAGTCAGTGGGAAAATCTGGGACTGTACAAGGTTGCTAAAATGTATGGGGCCTTTGTCATTATCAGTGTCTATAAATTTGGTAGACAGACAGACAGACAGACCGACAGGCAGACAGACAGACAGACAGACAGACAGACAGACAGACAGACAGACAGACAGACAGGTAGGCAGACAGACAGACAGATAGACAGACAGACAGACAGACAGACAGACAGATAGACAGACAGACAGACAGACAGACAGACAGACAGACAGGCAGACAGATAGACAGACAGACAGACAGACAGACAGACAGACAGACAGACAGACAGACAGACAGACAGACAGACAGGTAGGCAGACAGACAGACAGACAGACAGGCAGACAGATAGACAGACAGACAGACAGAAGGTTTAGGTGGAGGTTTAGTTAGTTTTAGAGAAAAGTAGAGTTGATCAATTTCTATATTTGTACTAGCAGAGTTTTGGTGTTTGGAAAATCGATAAATAACCTTATTAAGTTCTTTGTTAAGGAGGGTCTTGTTGACAGCATCCTCTTCCAATAGAGATTGCGCAAGATTGACTAATCGTTTATGCTGAAGATTAAAATAGTCGTAAAAGTGTAGATTTCTGTGCTGAATGTGACGACCGAACTTATCTCTCGACATTGTCGAACTGATTCGTTTTCATATAGGTAAGAAAGGGGGGCAGCGCTGCTATTCGGCTACCTCGTTTCGGCTACCATGTCCAGACATGTTTGAGAAATGTGCAAAGCTGTTAAAAATTGAACAAAGGAACCCATTGTTTGAGAAAAATCTGCACAACAGCTAAATTGAATGCTGCCTTTGTTTAACATTTTTTGCTGACTAATACAAAAGTTTTGTGGTCTTAGAGACATTATTTGTAAGCAAAGTAAATATTACGTGTTTTTTCCAATACTTTATTAAATACACAGTCTCGAGCCGATAGTTATATATTTCGCTTGGATTTATGTACAGCATCCCTCACTTTAGCAGGAAGCAAGTTCCTAAAGAAGTATTATTATGCTGTAGAGATTTACACGTTACAGGTGTGTATAAAAATTACGTATTTATTAAATATTACTGTTAACAAAGCTGTTAAACGTATGATACAGGCAGTTATTAATTAGAGTGGTGGTTTAATTTTATCATTGGAATTTCGGTTTCTTACAACGGTATTTGTAAATCATTCGTAAGTAGTCCACCGATACACATTTATTTACGTTATGCATGTGCAGACTTGCTTGTTATGCAAGGTCGTTGACTTATCGTATGCAGTGTAGGAAATTTTATCATATGACTTTGTCAGCACGCCATAAAAGTTGGTTTTTGTAGTATAAGACAGCCGCAAGCTAATTCGGTAAAGAGGTGGAAAAATACTTAAAGAAAATATTAGCAGATAATACATTTGAAAAATCTGCACGACTAATACTCAACATTATTACAATTAGAGACTGCAGACAAAAAGTAAGATATCAAAATTTTAAAATAAAACCCAGAGAATAAGAATAAGTCAAAGCTATTAGATCACGACAATATATTAATAAAAAACCAAGTTCCTAAAGAAATATTATTATGGTGTAGATATTTACAGGTTACAGTTCGGTGTATAAAAATTACGTATTTATTAAATATTACTGTTAACAAAGCTGTTAAACGTATGATACAGGCAGTTATTAATTACTTAATAAAACAATTGTCCTATATCCGGTATTCATGGTTTATGTCTTAATCTGATTTTAATAGTCGATTAGAGTTGAATAACTAAGGTTATTACAATGCTAAAGACTGTGCGCAAAATGTAAGATATCAAAATTTAAAATAAAACCCAGAGAATAAGAATTAAATAAAATAAAGCCATTAGATCACTGCAATCACTACAATAATAAGGATGCTATACTCAATGGTGAGGGACAGTTTCATTTTTGCTGGAGAAAAACATCTAGATTGGTTAAAAATCAGATGTATAAGAGAAAATCTCAAACTGTTTAAAAACATTTTGTAACTAAACAATCAAATTTAAAATTGTGTAAATAAAGCTAAAATTAGAAGGAGACGCAGACTATAGAAAATACGTGTCAATACTTGTGGATGTGAGCGTCTAGGGAATGTGCAAGGTTGCTAAAAATAAACCGGATGTGAGTCATTGTCTGTAAATGCCAAACTTGTCAGAACCTGCCTGCCTGTCTGCTGCGTAATTAAACAACGAAGCCATTGTTTGAGAAATGTGCAAGGTTGCAAAAATAAACCGGATGTCTGGAGTTTCTGCACAGGTCAGAGCGGGAGTCTGCGCGGGAGTCTGCGCGCGATGGTTTGGCGGGAAATTCAAAATTCTGCGTAGGTTTTGGCGGGAAATTCAAATTATGCTCAGGTCTTACAGGTAAACAGATAGGTAGACAGGCAAACAGTCAGACAGGCAGTATGGTTTATGTCTTAATCTGATTTTAATAGTCGATTAGCGTCGAATAACTAAGGTTATTACAGTGCTAACAACTGTGCGCAAAAATTTTAAAATAAAACCCAGAGAATAAGAATTAAATTAAATAAATCCGAGTAAAAGCTATTAGATCACTGCAATACTCTAATTAATAAGGATGGTGAGGGACAGTATAATTTTGAACTTATCTAGATTGGTTAAAATCAGATGTATGTATAAGAGAAAACTTGTTTAAAAACATTTTGTCAGACAAATTCCTGTCTAGACCTGCGCATGTGAGTCATCGTCTGGGAATGTGCAAGGTTGCTAAAAATAAACCGGTTGTCTGAGGTTTCTGCGTAGGTCTGCGCGGGAGTCTGTGCGTAGGTTTTGGCGGGAAATTCAAATTCTGTCTAGGTTTTTGGGCGGGAAATTCAAATTATAGTCAGTGGAAAAATCTGGGAGTGTACAAGGTTGCTAAAATGTATGGGGCCTTTGTCATTATCAGTGTCTATAAATTTGGTAGACAGACAGACAGGCAGGCAGACAGACAGATAGACAGACAGACAGACAGACAGACAGACAGACAGGTAGGCAGACAGACAGACAGACAGACAGACAGACAGACAGACAGACAGACAGACAGACAGACAGACAGGTAGGCAGACAGACAGACAGACAGACAGACAGACAGACAGACAGACAGACAGACAGACAGACAGGTAGGCAGACAGACAGACAGACAGACAGACAGACAGACAGACAGACAGACAGACAGACAGACAGACAGACAGACAGACAGACAGACAGACAGACAGACAGACAGACAGGCAGGCAGACAGACAGACAGACAGACAGACAGACAGACAGGTAGGCAGACAGGTAGGCAGACAGACAGGCAGACAGACAGACAGACAGACAGACAGACAGACAGACAGACAGACAGGTAGGCAGACAGACAGACAGACAGGCAGATAGACAGACAGACAGACAGACAGACAGACAGACAGACAGACAGACAGACAGACAGACAGGTAGGCAGACAGACAGACAGACAGACAGACAGACAGACAGACAGACAGACAGACAGACAGACAGGCAGACAGACAGACAGACAGACAGACAGACAGGTAGGCAGACAGACAGACAGACAGACAGACAGACAGACAGACAGACAGACAGACAGACAGACAGACAGACAGGCAGGCGGGCAGGCAGGCAGACAGACAGACAGACAGGCTGACGGACAGGCAGGCATTCTCAACACCATTTATTGTACAGATTGTGAGCAGTAATAGAAATAGGAGTGAGAGAGATGCCTGTACCAGTTAAGTATAAGTGTCCAAAATGTAAAGGGGAAACCGATCAAGAAGGACGAAAATGTATTGCTTGTACATTGCACGAACATATGAAAGAAAACAGTGGTGGTAAACATTATCCTCAATCATATTTCAGACAATTCTAGCGAATAACTGAACTCAGATTGGTGGACGCTATCGTCATGAATTTGATTCTTATATATACATCTAACAGTTCTGATATCTATCATTTGATAAGAAACTGTTGACGTGTGAACTAGTTTGAATCTGTCAGTCTCTCTAACTGGCTGTTTACCTGTCTACCTGTCTAGCTGTCTACCTGTCTAGCTGTCTACCTGTCTACCAGTCTACCAGTCTACCTGTCTGGCTGTCCACCGCTTACATACTTGTGACAATAATGAAAACGAATGTAGCGACAGAACTTATTAAAACTAAAAATATTATAAGACAGAAAGTTCGAGCTCTTAAGGAGGGTAAGTTGGCGCAACAACAGCTCCTTGGTAAATTTTTTAAACCTGTTACCGAACAAATACAAAGTGTTGCAAAAGAAATCAATACAAAAGAGAATCCTCCATCACAATTTAAGCCTTTCAAATTGAAAAAGAAAGAGAAAGTTAAATACAATTATGATGATAATCTTAAAAGAAAAACTAAATACGATTATGACGCGCATGATGACGATGATGAATATATCAATATATCAAATCCTCCAAAACTAGAATTATTTACACCAAAACCGGCTGATGAAGTAGAGAAAGTTAAATACAATTATGATGATGATAAATATAATCTTAAAAGAAAAACTAAATACGATTATGACGCGGATGATGACGATGATGAATATATCAATATATCAAATCCTCCAAAACTAGAATTATTTACACCAAAACCGGCTGAATCCATCGAAGATGAACCTAATACAACTATAGCAAACAAATTTCAGCCGCAAGCTATAAGTTCTTTCTTAGAACAGTATGACGAACTTCCTAGGAAATATGTAAGCACTTATCTTATAGAAAGACCAAATCTAGGGAGGTATGGAATTAGATATGATTTTGATAAAAACCAATTTTATTTTGGTGGAGATGAGCTAGATATAAAGGGATCAGATATAATTGTTAAAAATGTGCGCTATGAAGGTACGCCTGGTTTGTACGAATTACTATTTAAAAACGATCCTCAAATAACTCCAACGCTGACAGATAGTGCAAATTATAATGATATCATAAACAGAACCAATGCAGCGCATAGAAATTTTGATAAAAATGATCAGAAGGTAGGTTTCAACCAAGCGAAATACAAGAAATTTATAAAATCTAACCTGTCATCATCACCCTCGCCATCATCGATATCGTTAAGGACTACTGGTAAAGGTATGCAGCAAGTTAGCAATAAACCGTTGGATTATGTTTACTGGGATGATCCGAACGAATTAGTTGATCGATTAAAGTTACTGTATGCCTCTCAAGCATCTGGCCATACAAATCATAGAAATGAAATTGTTAGTATAATAGAAGAGTTAAAAGAGGCAGGAATAATTGAATAAATCCAGTTCGGAAACAGCACGAGGAGATCCTCCAGACAGAGATGACAACAACACCTCTACCACAATAATTGACTAGTGTATAATATATTTGTAATAATTTTATACATGTACATTAGACAAATAAAATACAATTATATTTACAATTGTCGTTTTATTACACCATCGTGCCCATACAACCGTTACAGAAACAGCTGTTTACCTGTCTAGCTGTCTGTCTTTCTGTCTGTCTAGCTGTCTGTCTTTCTGTCTGTCTGTCTGTCTGTCTGTCTGTCTGTCTGTCTGTCTGTCTGTCTGTCTGTCTGTCTGTCTGCCTACCTGTCTGTCTGTCTGTCTGTCTGTCGGTCTGTCTGTCTGTCTGTCTGTCTGTCTGTCTGTCTGTCTGTCTGTCTGTCTGTCTGCCTACCTGTCTGTCTGTCTGTCTGTCTGTCTGCCTGCCTGTCTGCCTGCCTGTCTGTCTGTCTACCAAATTTATAGACACTGATAATGGAGATCATTAACTACATCTGGTGTAAAGGCCCCATACATTTTACCAACCTTGTACACTCCCAGATTTTTCCACTGACTATAATTTGAATTTCCCACCAAAAATTATGTGTAGAATTTGAATTTACCGCCAAGCATGCGCAGAATTTGAATTTTCCGCCAAACCTGCACAGAATTTGAATTTACCGCCAAGCATGAGCAAAAACCCTCGCGCAGACCTACGCAGAAACCTCAGACAACCGGTTTATTTTTAGCAACCTTGCACATTCCCAGACGATGACTCACATCCGCCGGTCTGGACAGGTCTGACAAAATGTTTTTGTTTGAGATTTTCTCTTATACATCTGATTTTTAACCAATCTAGATAAGTTCAAAATTATACTGTCCCTCACCATCCTTATTAATTAGAGTATTGCAGTGATCTAATAGCTTTTACTCGGATTTATTTAATTTAATTCTTATTCTCTGGGTTTTATTTTAAAATTTTTGCGCACAGTTGTTAGCACTGTAATAACCTTAGTTATTCGACGCTAATCGACTATTAAAATCAGATTAAGACATAAACCATACTGCCTGTCTGACTGTTTGCCTGTCTACCTGAAAATGTTGATAGCTTCTGATTTACTGATAACATCCTGCAAGAATGAACATTTCTGCATCCCAGACGCTCGAGCGTGGGAAAATTTCAAAAAACTACACTTTTAACCCAAAAAATTCCCGGAAGTGGCCGAGGTCAATGACTCCGACCTTGACCTAGGCTAGATCCGTGACCTAAGACGCTCGAGCGTGGGAAAATTTCAAAAACTACACTTTTAACCCAAAAAATTCCCGGAAGTGGCACGTGACCTAGGTGAGGCCCGTGACCTTGACCCCAGGCTAGACCCGTGACCCCCGGCTAGACCAACGACCTTGATAAACCTGCGCGCGCAGACCTGCGCAGACACCTGCGCAGAAAACCTGCGCAGAAAACCTGCGCAGTGACACATTTTGAGCCAGAACCCCTCTAGGTACACTACTAATGGAGACTTGATAGCAAAACTGGACATTCTATCGGAAATGCTTAAAACAAAAAAATTATCTCCTGAATGTAAAATTTAGACTGGAAAATTAATAGACAGGACGATAAATGTTGTTGCACAAGGAGAAAATGTTACACTAAAATATAAATTAAATGAACCAACAAATAAAAAATTGAAAAACAGCCCACATTCGTAAGTACAAAGAAAAAACGAGTTTCTCATCTAACAGCTATTCAAAAGCCATCATCTTCAGAAATTCAAACAGTTTTATCCGAGTGGAAAAAAAGGAGAGAGTGATCATTCATATACGAAAAATATAGGAATATTTTAGATACGGCGGTATTTATATTTTATAACTACTTTACAATTTTTGTATTGAAATTTGTATCTACAATAAATTTTTGAAAATTTATGTAATATTTACTGTCTAAACTCCTGAATGTATGTCTTGAAGATATTATTTTTATATTAAATACCTATAAAACAAATTTTAAATAGTTTAAATATTTATTAGGCCCCTAAAAGTACTTGTATGATGTTGAGACCTACAAAAAAATAGCTAACATTGGCTTTCACACAGCCCGCGATTTTTTAATTTTATAATATTGCAAGGTTCAGTCAATCTGTACATTTCACCTTGCATTAAATCGGGTAGTTCTGATTTTTTTATATGTTTTATATGGTTGAGGCCTAATGATGAATTTAAGTTTTCGACCTCGGCCAAGTACCGGAAGTACCTAAAATAACAAAAAAAAAACGCGACATTTTCGACCGATATACGGTTTTTGTCGATTTTCATCCTGAACCACTGGATTTTCAGCAAAAGTTGTTATATTCTGTGTTAAATTAGAGAAAATTTTAAACAATTTAAAACCAGAGCGGTGTCTGTAGACCTAATAGTTTTCAAGATACAGCTTTTCAAAGTTTTAAAAATTTTTCATCTGTTGCATTTTTAGGATTTTAGTCGGTTCTACCTCGAAAGGTTAATAGTAGTAGAACACAAATAATGTTAAGCAAATCAATCTGCATTCAAATTATAATAATATGAGACGAAAATGGTCCTTGGTACCTCGTTCTGTCATAAGCTAAGTTGCATTGTAGAATTGTTGAAAAATAAATCAAAAACTGTCTGTACCTAAAAGATATCTTCTGTGTACAGGGTGATTTATAACGGGCGGACCAAACTTCAACAGTATGTTGGGGAGGTCATTTTGAGTAAAAAATGTCAGATGAACATAGGTCGTATTCCATTTAGTTACCCAACTACAAGAGACCAAAGTTTTATTAAGGGGCGGGTAAAGGTAACACCGCTCAAAGTAGCCAATGTTTCAAGCGTCATATCTACTACGTACGAGTATGTGGGCCAACCATATCAAACTTTTTTTTGTATGATAGCCTGTAGTTTTATCTGTCAAACGATATGGATTTGATGGCAATTTATTGGTAGGAAGGGCATTAAAAAAAATTTTAAAAACACATTGCAATTTATCTCTAAAGAGTTTTTCTCCCAAACGGCTTGTCCAAACTTAGTCTTTTTTATATCAGAATTATTCTTTTTCACAGTTTTCCAACATTTCATTTATGAAGATTCATTTCATATACCATTTTTGATTTACGAAAAATGGATAGTATTCGAGTTACTGGGATAATTTCCTTTTTTTTTTGCTTTTAACACCTAACTTCGCGGCGCTCTCGCGACTGAACGATTGATCGGAGAAAAAAACCTCTAGTATATAAAATGTGGGAAATTTTATCTTCTTTCGTTTCATATAGGTTCAACATTGACGAAATTGGATAGTTTTCGAGTAACTTAGAAAAACTTTAAAAAAATTGTTTTTTAAGACCGTTTTTGCTTAAAAAAACGTGTTTCCGGTCAAAATTATTGTTGGAAAACCTGATTTTCGAATACAGCGACCCAAAAACCATATAGGAAACAAATACCAAAATTCCACCAAAACTTTCCACTATTTTCTACCATTTGACTGCATTATAACTTCGCGGCGCTCTCGCTGCTGCACGATTGATCGGAGAAAAAAAACTCTAGTTCATAAAATGTAGGAAATGTTATCTTCTTTCGTTTCATATAGGTTCAACATTTACGAAAACCAGTTCTTCGGGGTTAAAATTGACGAAAACCGAAACAAGTTAGAAAATGTTGGCTTTTTTTGGTTATTTGACTTCCGGCACTCGGCCGAGGTCGAAAACTTAGATTCATCATTAGGCCTCAACCATATAAGACATATAAAAAATTCAGAACTACCCGATTTGATGCAAGGTAACAACCCCTTTTGATGACAGATTGACTGGACTAAAGGGAAAATTTAGCATAGAAAAACAAATAAATCCAAAAATAAGAAAATTTAGAAGCAGGCGAGATTTTTACATACAAAAAAAAATGAGTTTCATAGCTCAGATTCTAGTCTGTTATAAATTCGAACATATTAACATATTCTAGCTATAAAATATCAAAGCACATACCAATAATTTCTATTTCTATATTTAGACTCAAAATAATTTAAATATTATTACCTATAAACATATCCTAATTCAAGATATTTACCGCGATTTTTAACTTCATTTGAATCCCGCTAGAGTGCGCATAATCGCGATAAGGTTCGCGTTAGTCTCGCTAGGGGCGCATAGTCGCGGTCAATGCTCCACGCACCGGGATGTGTTAACTTGACATCTCATTTTTTAAATATTGCATTTTCCTGTTGTATTACATTAGTTACTTCAGCTAAAATTATTATCTGTTTAATTGCTCCATAAATTCCCATTACCTGGTTTATTTATTATGGAATTCAGTCGAAGGTTAATATTGAGCAACTGACATCAGGCCTTGCCGTCCCAGGAAAAATTTGCTTTACAGCATTTGGTAAGATATTAATAAGACAGGTATTAAGTTACTGTTTTTAGAATCACAACAGAAATTGCTTAATTAAGCAATTCCTTAAATGGCAACCATCGGGTAGTAGAATCTATGTCATTAGAGGCAAAGCTAATACAATGCTTCTGTATAGCCTTGTATTTAAGTGCATTGTTGAACGCTTGCGAACGATTTATATAGGTTAAAGCCCATTTAAATTAAGCGAGTGTAAGTTTAAGGTCATCCAAAGTGACCATAGAGTGCAAGCAATAAAACTAAGAAGAGCAGGATTTAGAGCGTCACTTGAGGGAAAAGCCGTTTCATTTTGCAGTAATTTTTGTTTGTTTTGTTGATAGATTGGAAATGGCGTGTTTTATAGAACTGTACAAAGCAGGAACATGTGAGACCTTATTGGCGAGCTGATCGTTCGTGTGTGCTTCTGTATTCACACATGTTGCACGACAACACGCGTGAATATGGCTCCACATAGGGACAAAATCGACAACCAGCAATGAAATTCTAACAACCGATTACCGATGTTGGTCGACGTTAAGGATATCCATGGAAAATACAGTAACTTCTATAGATCCCCAACCGCACAAATATAATGATGCTGCAGATACAGAGGATCGGTTTAAATGCAAGCAGTGAAAGTAGACCAAAAAACATATAAATAACTAGTACTGTAAATATAATGTTTTAATGTTCAATTTTATTATAAATAATAATGCTTAGAGTGTTTAGAGTACAAGTGCTTATATACTAGGAGTTTCATGTAGTACGGGCCATAGGGTGACCGCTATTATAAAAAGTACAAAATCAACTAACGCTGTGACATATAACACAAAATTTTATTAAACAATCTGTGATACTATTAAAGAAAAATACCATATTTTTTTTATAATAAATCAAAATATTATTAATTACTGATTTCAGACGTTCTATTACAAATTCTAAAATAATATCCGATAAAATAATTTCCCCTCAGAACCGCTCATAGCAGAATGCAACAAACTTCAAAATTGTCTGTTGACGTTGACGGAAAAACCAAAATACGAGAAATTATGAGCTTAAAAAATATGCTCAGGCCTAGCTGATCCTTTGTGTTTTTTAACATACAAGTCACCCAACTGCTACAACTAGTTCAACAAACAATAGTTATTTACTATACAAGTGGGATAACAGCATCATTAATATACGTGTGCGTAAGTTACAAACGAGTGCGTAGCACGAGTTATGTAAGCACACAAGTATATTAATGATGCATTATCACACATGTATTGTACAAAATTTTATCTACGACTGCCTAAAATTGAGAAAAGTGCATTAAGAGAAATGTCAGATCTGTCATTTTCAAAAATATTTTAGTAGGCAAATGTCATTATGTCATTCATTTGACACTATTTCAGTTACGTAATGAAGTCATTACACAACTCAGTTGCATAATGAAACCATTACATAACTGAAACAGGGTCAAATGAGTGACGTAATGCGTTACTTATCCCACTGGAGTAGATAAAATTAATTTTATCTACTTTGATGTCACAATATATGGTTATTATAACACCAAAAATAGTGCTACAATGGAGTCCATTATAACACTGTTTTTGGTAACTATTTGTTTTATAAGATTGGTGACATTTGCTGCCACATGCCCATAACACGGCAAACGTCAGTTGTCGAATACATAACCACAATCTTTGATCTGTATTTATTAAATGTATTCTAATCAAATATAACTGAAACTGGAGGTACTTTTTAACGAATTTTTTAAACAAGATTATTGTTCACGGGGGGGGGGTCAATGTCCGGCGCGTAACCGTGCTTAACGGCCCTGCCGACGGCGTGAGTTACATTGTATTTTTCAGTGAACGAAAGAGGAAGCTGTGTATGATAATAACAGGGAGAGTGTTTAAACAATTTTGATGAAGCGCGAGCAAGATCAGATAAGCGGAACAGCTGATCCGGGTTCAAGTGCGCGCGCGTACGTGAGATACCGAGGTCGCGGAGCGCTGCATTTAAATAAAAGCGCGAAAAGCAGTACTGTAGTTCGGAAAAATGAAAGCAGATAGATGAATGAAAACGGGAGTTCAGGCGAAAGCAGCAAAGGGCAACAATCGGAAGAAGTAACAAAGAAGAGAATACGGGAAGAGAAGGATAGTTCATTTGAGTTAGGGTTTGCGGCGTTCGGTAAAAATAAAAAAACCATCAGATCGCCGGTCGCAAAGCAAAGTAAGGACTAGGAAAAAGAAATGGATGTAATCAAAGAGTTACTCACGGGAATAAAGGGCGACATAGGAGAAATAAAAACGGAAATGAAGAAAAATAATGAAGAAATTAGATCACTACGCGAGGAATTTAACAAAATAAAAATGGAACGGAAGAACAGAGATGACTTGGCAAAACGGCTGGAGCAATCAGAAGCAAAACTGGAAAGAATCGAAAAGGAGAAAATAAGAAACAACGTGGTAATAACGAATAAATATGGAAAACAAAGATAGAAAAGGGTTACTTGAAACTACGCAAAATCTACTGAAGCAGGAATTAAAAGTGGAAGCGAAGATAAAAAACGTATACAAAGTGGGAGAAAAAAGATGTGTGGTGGAACTAGAGAATTTGGAAGCGAAACTAGAGGTATTAAAAAACAAACCGCAACTGAAAGGAAAGGAACTATATGTAGATAGTGATATGACTTATAAAGAAAGATCCATACAGAAATTAATACGAGAGAAAGCTAAAGTAGAAAAAGAAAATGGAGCCACGGTTAAAATTGGACATCACAAGCTGGAGATAAATGGAAAAGTAATAAAGTGGAATCTAAAGGAACAAAAATGGGAGGAGGAGAGGGGTAGTCAGCATCCAAAAAATTGATAAAACAAAATAGACGATGGGCAAGCATGACGACGGAAACGCAAAGAAAAAGGAATACGAATACGGTACAAAATAACCAGAGGCAACGAAAGGTAGTGCATGAACAAATAGTTAGACTAGCGACATGGAATGTAAGAAGAACGTACACAACAGGAGTTTTAAAGAATCTAGTTAAAGAAAGTGAAAAGTACAAAATAGATATAATGGCTATCCAAGAAACAAACCAGAAAGGGCAGGAAATAATCGATGTAGAGGGATATACCTTTTTTAACAGCGGCGCGGAGGACAGGATATTGGGAACAGGCTTCTTGGTCAGACGGCAGCTGAAGCACACAGTAATACGTTTCACGGCAATAAGTAATAGAATGTGTTATTTACGGATTAAAGGAATATATAGAAAGATCAGTATAATAAACGTTCACGCGCCAATAGAAGAGAAAGATCTAGAGGAAAAAGACAGGTACTATGAAAGTTTGGAAGAGGAATTTCAAAAAATACCGAAATATGACCTAAAAGTTATATTGGGTGACTTTAACGCGAAGGTCGGTAGGGAGGAATTTTACAAGCCAACGATTGGGAGCTACAGCAAACATGAACTAAGTAACAATAACGGGGAAAGAATGAGACTTCGCTACTGGAAGGAGGATGCGAGTGGCAAGTACGTACTTTAATCACAAAGAGATCCATAAAGGTACGTGGATGAGCCCGGATGGAAAAACGGTCAATCATATTGACCATGTAATAATTGAGGAGAAACATATAGCGTCGGTAAGAAACATAAGGGTGTGTAGAGGAGCAGACGCAAATTCTGATCACTTTCTGGTAAAGGCAGATATTAAACAAGAATGAAGATACACGTTGATACGTTTTTAAACGTCCATTAATTTGACGAACTATATTACAGTTGTAATTTCATGTGTTGTAATAATAATTGTAAATCTAGAAATTTATTTGGGCAAATATGACATTCGCACATTCATTACAATCGCATCATAAAATTATTTCTAAAAACGGTTAATTTGTTATACTTATACATTTATACATAACCTGAATTATTTAAAAAACTTACCTTAAACAAATTGGGTATTAGTAAGGTATGCCGCCACATCGGAAAAATGTTAGGTTAGGTTAGGTTTTGTATTGAGTATTAAAATTTTGTAACCTAACCTAACCTAACATTTTTCCGATGTGGCGACATAATATACATAGTAATTTTCTGATGTGAGGACATACTATACAAATTCCCAACCAATTGTACACTGCTAACAAAACACAAAGCGCAAAATTTTGGAGATGTTTTTGTTGCAATTGCAACGAAACTTGTGTGAAAGTCGCACTGATGATGCAAGCTGCAAGATCTAGCGAAACGGTAGTGAATATGGATGCACAAACAGCAACAAGGCCAAATCTGCCTAAATATCCTTGTTCTCAAGATACTCAAACAACAGGAACTACCAAAGAGCGTGGTCATCGTGCGGTTTGTTGCTCGAGTTCACAAGGTGCTAGGCACATTAAGGCTGGCATTTACAGTTGACAATTTCTTGCATTTAGTGCCAACTTATTTCCATTATTTTGAGACCAAGGCTATAGATGGAAACATGATCAATATTTTATATAATTCTTGTATGTCTTACCTATCCATTGACACAAAGGAATTTTGGAATTTCTCAATATTGCTTATGCTCTGGCTAAAAAACGTTAGAAGTGTTTTCAGTAAATAAATGCTGATAAATTGACGAAATATTGAAAATATTAAAAATTCTCTCTGGCAATGGATAGATACATGATTGATCCATCATAATCAGTATCGAGAAATTTTTTATCTTTTGAATTGATCATAAAATTATGGAAATGGTTTAACAAGAATTGATAAATATTTGGGAAATTGTGAACAATTTAAGGAAAGAATGTAGGCAACACGTCGCGCGCAGATAAGCCGACTACAGAATTCATGCTGAGATAAGCAGGCAGATTATGGTTTTACGAAACTAATACTTCTCTCTATAGCGATACTTAGGTAGTATGGTTTTTTAAATTGTGCGTTTAGGTTTAGTTCAAGCATATAATGGAATAATATTACACTTTTCAATCAAATTTGAGTAGATTGGGAGTATTCTAAAAAATATATAATCTATATATATATATATATATATATATATATATATATATACAGTGTGGTCCATTAAGTGTGCAACAAATGGGAAATTTTTTTATTAGTTGTACAATCGAAATTTAAATATTACCAAAAGTTAGTGCATGTTCGATAACCATATCAGATGCCCTTAGAATGGCTTCAAGTCAAACAATATACAGGGCAGGACAAAAAATATGAAATTCGTTCAAGAACAAAGTTACCTTATTTCAAAAACTATAGCAAAATTATATTGAGAAAAGTTGTTTAGAATTGAAAGTTATGCTCAAATACAAAGTCACGGCCTCCTATTCGAATTTTGATTCTTTTTTGGAAAATTTTGTATTACCCCCGTATGACACACATTTTTATTGTTTTGATTTTATATGTATTTAAAGTAGCCACAACCACATCCCTTTTAAATAACTTTTAGCAACTTGAAGCTTATTTGTAAAATTTACTTGGATTTATATTTTTTTAGGTAAGCGTCCACTTCATGTTTGTTGCAACGATATTTAACAGAACTTTAGAATTTCGCAAATTTTCTTTTTAACAAAGCAAATGCTTTACTAATAATAATTTACATATGAAAAACTCTTACTAAAATCAGAATAATAATAATATGTATCATACGGGAATAATACAAAATTTTACAAAAAAAAAATCAAAATTCGAATAGGAAGCCGTGACTTTACATTTGAGCATAACTTTTAATTGTAAACAACTTTTCTCAATAAAATTTTGCTATATTTTTTGAAATAAGGTAACTTTATTCTTGAACGAATTTCATATTTTTTGTCCTGCCCTGTATATTGTTTGACTTGAAGTCATTCTAAGGGCATCTGATATGGTTATCAAACATGCACTAACTTTTGGCGGTATTTAAATTTCGGTTTTACAACTAATAAAAAAATGTCACATTTGTTGCACACTTAATGGACCACACTGTATATAAAGGAAAGTCACAACCCTGTCTAATCAACGCAGAGCCGAAACCACTGGTACTAGAAACGTGAAATTGGGGTGGCAGGTTCAATTTGTTGCGTAAGGTAGTGCTAAGAAGGGATTTTTTGAAATTCGAACCCTAAGGGGGTGAAAAGGGGTAAAATGTGTTTTCACGAATTCCTCAATATTTCTTACACCCGATAAGATATCGACTTTGTGTTTACTTGCAAAGATTATCAATGTAAATACCTAGAAACGTATTTTAGGATTTTGCCCTAATCAACCCCTAAAGGTGCAAATGTGGATTGGGGGTGAATTAAAGAACCCTAAGTATTTCCTATGTTTATTGAGTTAGAATATTCTTTTTTGGCACATAGATTGATTTTTAAAATATTTAGAAAGGGGTGTAAGGGAATTCGAAAATGTTAACCCTAAAAGGGTAAAAGGAGGAAAACTGAAAAGGGGTGGGAGGGTTAAATTTATTAATTTTTTCGCCGTGAGTTCCATTTCACAATAAAATGGGTTAAATGGGATATTTTGAAATTCTTCCCCTACGGGGGTGAAAAGGGGTAAAATGTGTTTTCACGAGTTCCTCAATATCTCTGACACCCGATGAGATAGCTATTTGGAGTTTACTTGCAAATATTATCAATGCAAATACCTAGACACTTATTTTAGTATTTTGCCCTATTCAACCCCTAAAGGTGCAAATCTGGATTGGGGGTGAATTAAAGAACCCTAAGTATTTCCTATGTTTATTGAATAAGAACATTCTTTTTTGGCATACAGATGAATTTTTAAAATATTTAGAAAGGGGCGTAAGGGACTTTGAAAATTTTAACCCTAAAGGGGTAAAAAGAGGATAAACTGAAAAGTGGTGGGGGGGGGGGTTAAATTTATTAATTTTTTTCGCTGTGAGTTCCATTTTATAATAAAATGGGTTAAAAGAGATTTTTTGAAAAGGGGTAAAATGTGTTTTTACGAGTTCCTCAATATCTCTTAGACCCGAGAAGATAGCAACTTGGTAACTACTTGCAAAGATTATCAATGCAAATATCTAAAAACGTATTTTAGGATTTTGTCCTAATCAACCCCTAAAGGTGTAAGTCTGGATTGGGGTTGAATTAAAGAACCCTAAATATCTCCTATGTTTATTGAGTTAGAACATTCTTTTTTGGCATGTAGATGTATTTTTAAAATATTTAGAAAGAGGTGTAAGGGATTTTGAAAATTTTAACCCTAAAGAAGTAAAAGGAGGAAAAACTGAAAAAGGGTAGGGGGTGAATTAAAGACCCTTCGTTACTCCTATGTTTATTGAGTTAGAACAGTCTTTTTTGGTATATAGATATATTTTTAAAATATCTAACAAATGGTTTAAGTGATTTTGAAAAATGTACCCCTAAAGGGGTAAAAAGGGGTAAACTATGTTTTCACGAATTCCACAATATGTCTTAGGCCCGGTAAGATATCGACTTGGTGTTTGCATGAGTAGCTATCCAATGCAAATGTCTAAAACCACATTTCATTGCCCTAATCAACCCTTAAAAGGTGCGAATTTGAATTCGGGGTGAATTATAGAACCCTTTGTATCTCCTGTGTTTGTTGAGTTAGATCATTCTTTTTTGGCATATAGATGTATTTTTAAATCTTTAGAAAATGTTTTTAAGGGTTTTTTAAATTTCACCCCTAAACCGGTAAAAAGGGAAAACTGAATAGAAGTAGGAAGTTAAAATTATTTTTGCTGTGGGTTTATTTCAGTATAAAACGGGCTGTTTTTTTTTTAGAAATTTCACCCCTAAGAGGCGAAAATGGGTAAACTGTTTAGCGTATTGAGTGATGGAGGAGGGGGACACTCTAGAATGCATTTGAGATTTAGAAGAAAAAACAAACATTTGTAGTCCGTACGAAGAACGGGCATCTTGCTAGTATAAAACATAAATAAACGTGTCTTTAAAGAAACTGAACCAAGTAAAATAATGTAGGCGACAAGAAAGATAAAAATAATTATTTTTGCATTACTGTAACGACGTAATTCTCAACAACGCATATTTTATGTATATTACGCGTTTCATCGATTGATGATTTTTTGCAAATAATAAATAGTGATTGGGCGTTGCTAGTATGAGTTACATTTTCAATGTGAGTATGTGTTACTAAATATAGTATAACGAATTAAACGTTCGTTAAATAATATTTTATTCGACTGCATGAAGTAAAGAGTCTTTGATCATAATTTTTTAGCGTCCGAATATTAGTAGTTTTCCTTTTCGGCCTAGAACATCGTTAAAAAAGAAGAAAGTTTTGTAGGAAAAATTATTTTACTACTACCACCCCTTTTAAGTAATATTCGATTAAAGTTATTAAATTTGAAATTCGTTGTTAACAAACAAAATTGAAAAGTCGGCTTTTAAAATCTAGTTACCGCATTAAACAAATGTTATTGACATTAAAACGTGTGTGTAACATTGTTTAATTCGGTAACTAGATTTTAAAAGCCGACTTTTCAATTTTGTTTGTTAACAACGAATTTCAAATTTAATAACTTTAATCGAATATTACTTAAAAGGGGTGGTAGTAGTAAAATAATTTTTCCTACAAAACTTTCTTCTTTTTTAGCGATTTTTTCAACTACACGTTTTTCGACTTATGGTGCCATTTAAAATTTTGGAATTCTGGACATTGTGGGCAAAACTACTCGTGATGCTGACTTTTTCGAGAAATAATAATATCACCATTCGATTCTTTAGTATGACTTTTATAATAAATTTTTTTATCCCAACTCTCTACGACTCACCGTTCTTTAAAAAAAATACTGATACGGGTGGTCTCATTCACCCTGTATATATGGATTTGAAAACCACCGACACACGAAAACTGGAGAACACCTATTAAAATCCGAAATATCTCGATAACAAGGCAGTAACTTCAAAATTCCTAACAGCGACTTTTTGCTGAAAATTAAACACGGAGTTCTAAAATTCTACCAGATTTTTAAAAAAGCCAGTGGCGTACATTTACGTTTTGGAAAAATTGTCAACATGGGAATGCACGCCAATCACCCAAAGACTACAAGACATGTTCGATAATTATGTATACCAAATTTAGATATATAAAATATATAAACAGGGCGCCCGCTTTTGCCAATGTCGTTTTCGTCTCGCAACTCTTTTATTATTAACAATTTTTGAAATATATGAAAACTGTTTTAATGCAACTTTTTAGCTAGAATATTATAGCGGTATAAAAAAATTTACACGACGTTTCGATTTTTCAGAATCATCGTCAAGTTTATTTTTTCTTATAGGCGCCATATTTCAACATTTACTGTAAATTAATTTTAATTTATTACATTACACTATTAAAAGTCAAATCTTATGTTGTTTTCCAATATGTATTGTTATCAATATGCCTTTGTTTAAATTAAATGGATAGAGCTTTATACATTTTCAAATTCAGAACGAAAAATTCAATCGAAATGCGTATAAATACAATATGGCCCCCATAAGAAAAAAATGAATCCGATGATGATTCGAAACTCTATTAAAATGTACTTTGCGCAAGACAAACTACTGACCGCAAACTGTCACATCAACAAACGTTATGATTTTGTTTTGTTTGCATTTGTTTTTCCATGGGTCCCATGGCATTTAACGTTTTTTTGAAATAATCGCAGTTTGCTTAACATAAACTGTATCATGTTGAAATCGGCAAGAAAATAACTATTTAACTGTAAAAAAAAATCTAATATAGCGCCTATCAGCAAAAATGAACATGATGATGATTCTGAAAAATTGAACGTTGTGTAATATTTATCTATTCAAATAAGCGAGATGCCCATGTTCAGTCGCGAAAAGCGGGCACCCTGTATATATATTATATATAAGATATTAATTACCTAACACTGCAGCCGTTGTAACATCAAGCTGATCTGTAGCTGAATCTTCCGTGGATACAGTATCTACTTTGTTACACATTTTGCACTGAGTTGTAAAAATGCTGCGAAGACCAAGTCTCTTTTCGCTAATAATTTCCACATCACAAAATGTGCAATCAAAACCATTGTGTTTAAAAGATTGGAGAGTTTTCAGTAGGTACTGTATATCTACTATTCTTCGTCCAGTAAAATCGAACGATTCTTGAGGTTCTTCTACTTCTATGACCAGATCTGGCAATTCATCAGAAAACTCTTCGGATGTTTCGAGAATGGCTGGTGACTTCTCATTTTCAACAGAAGTAGTATCGACAATATTTTCGCTGACATCTTCGCTGATAGAACAATCACTAACACGATCACTTGAATCTTTTGAATCACTCAACACATCAACCCGTTTTTTGCGCTTTGCAAAACGCGCCCGTTTTAACTGCATCTTACAACTTTTTGGTTTGGACAAATAGGCACCACTTTTATTTCCCATTTTTTTTAAATTTAAAAGTGACAACACAAATTACGAACAATCAAGACTGAACGAAAAATTGCTAATGACATCAGGGTTAACAATTTGCGATTTTATACTGAAGTCGTAGGCCTACTAAGCAACTGATAATTTGAGGAGGGGCAAAACAATAACCAGTTGCATAAGCACCTCATTAATTTTATTATTCGACATACTAAACTTTATTATCATTACTCATCCATAAAAGCAACATATTTTCCGTTTCCTGGAAGTTCTAAATAAGATAACTTTTAGGGACGCATTTAGGCAAGCACTGTAAGTAGATAACAGCTTTGCAATAACAATAATGAGCAATTTATAACATCATTACCGATGACTAGCAAGAATGCAAAAACATTGTTGTTGAATTTATATATTTATTATTAGTTTAATGGTCTGTTAATATTTGTTTTGGTTACCGTATAGCTAATCCTATATAACAAATATACCAATAAAAGAGAATTTTGAAAAGTTAGATTATTTTTGAAATACAGAACTGCCTGTGTTCGTTTCATATGCTTTATACAGAAAATAAGTCTGAAATATTTGAGCACCATTAGCCAGGTAGATAGTATACGTCGAGTTGTAAGGGTAGGTAATCGGTTGTAATCTGTTGTAATCGGCGTATCCTGCAAGCATAGCTCTAGCATAGTGAACAAAATTATATTTGGTCGTTAGACAACCCAATATACAAGAATTTTAAGTTCGGTTTAAGTAAACTCCAGTCTTGAGCCAGAGAATGCTGGGTGTTCAACCACAAATACTAAGCGGTCTTAGCCGAAATTCTATGTTAAGACGAATAAGTGGATAGATTGTTATTATTATTATTATTATGAAATTAGTATGTTTACAGCACACATTATTTACTGCGAAACAGTCTCTTTGTCGGGACGCTAAACACTGCATATTATTAAAACTGTCAGGGGTCTTCCAGTGTTGCCAGATGTTTTTATACGATAATTTTACCAGTCGTGCGATGTACGATAGCACATGTACGATAATGGCAAAATGTACGATAATTTGGCTAGTATTGAAAATTTTCACAAATTTGCCAGATAAGTACTAATATTGACCGTATCATCGATATGACAGTTACGTGCAGATATTTTTGCTGAACCGGTATTACGTATTAACATTAACCACAAGGTGCTGAAATTTAATTCGGTGCTGTTATTATTTATGATAATAAGCTGATTACATACATCACCGACTTTCCACATGCCCACTTTCGACTTGCATCTTTCACAAAAAATGCACCCCGCAGGCATTTTGAATTAGCGGTTTAATTATTAGCACTTATCGGATTTATTTCAGAATTATTTTATTCTTGTAGTTATATTTTGTTATGTACCATCCAAAATATTATAATAGGATAAAATGTACGATAATTTGTACTACTGTCGTACGATAATAATGTTTATTCGATCTGGCAACACTGGGGTCTTCTGTCACTAGTGCTAGTGTCACATTGTTCTGAGTGTCACATGTATTGTTTTGTGAGTGTCACTCTGTGACAGGTATTATACTGTGAGACTGTGACTGTGACTCTGTCAGTATTATAGGTATTGTTCTGTGCCAGTGTTTGTGTTTAGACGTCTTTTAACGTTAGATTTTGGACCATTACAATTATAAGCTGAGTATGCCATCTACAAAAATACTTGTTGGAACGATGATTGTAAGTTGATTTCTCAATTGAATAATTCATAACATTATGCAATCTTCTTGCAGGATTATAACATTCCCGACGAGCATGGAAATGTACCTTTGCATACCGCAGTGATACGAAATGAGTTAGTTTACTATTTCGGGAAAAATGCAGAATCCGGCGCCAATTCCCCTCCTATTGTTAATATTAATTACTGTTAACCATGTTTCTCTAGTAACCACAACTAAATTTACAAGGGAAGCTAATAAAAGAAGGGGAATGTGCCCTGGATTCTGCATTTTAACCACTTTATTTAGTTAACCTAAGCAGCTTATTTATAACTTTCAGTATTTCCTTAAATTAATTCAACTGCACTTTTAGTTGGAATATGCTGAACCACTTGTTGCAGCAAAGCACTATCGACGTCAACTATAAAAACTACAAGGGCGAGACGCCACTGATGCTGTGCCTGAGGCAGTCTAGGACTGATTCGTTCATCCTGCGCCTCATCCAGTCGGGGTCGAACCTCAGCTTGACCAACACCTTCGGCCAGACATGCTTACACGTTGCGTTGTTATGCTCCTCTGTGAACATTGCCCACAATCTGATAGAAAGTGGAGCAGACGTAAACGCCACGGACCGGGACAAACGTACAGCCTTACATTATGCTGTGGACAATAATGATTTGGAGGCGGTCTGCATGTTGCTCTATTATGGAATCGACGTCAGCACTTTGTGCAATGACAATATGACCGCCTTCACCCTTGCTCTGTACAACAACAAGCTGGACTTGGCTGAAGCACTGTTCGATTATTACGACGACTTTTCTGACGTTGATGAGGATGGTTACACGGCTTTGCATTGGGCAGCCAGGCATGAGAGCCCTTTAGCTTTGAAGTTGGTACAGGCTGGAGCAGACGTGAATTGTGTACCAACTTATGACAACAACGTCCTTATAATTTCATTGCATTACGATAATGGTGAGTTATGCGTTCCAAGTTTACAATTTTACGGTCTAAAGTTTTTCATTTTCCTTCCAGCTGAATTATTTAAGTTAATTTGGCCCAAGTTTGACCACCACCTGCTATTGGAAGGCACGACATCGTTTATAGAGCAGTTTATATCGGACACAGAAGGCTTTTCAGCTAGTGATTGGGTGGAGTGCATGTACCTAATATTGGAGTCGCCAGCCGCCTTCAACTTGCTTAACCATTACAGAAGTCTATTATATGTCGACGACGACACAACGCCATGTTCGGGGTGCTTCGTCAAGCTCATAACCAGGCTGAAGCAGCTAGAAGTGGAACGAAGCGATAGGATTCGCATAATCGCCACTTGTCTAAGCCTGGGGTGGGAGACGATTGAAGAGGATATCAACCTTGCTTTCACTCTATACGGGTTCAGTCAAGAACTGGAGTTATTTATATACGGCGCGGATGTTTATGATATAGAAAGTGAGGGCTTTTTTTACCCCTTGCCACTGTATATTTACACCCTAGGTGGCGAGCTGATGTACAACGACATAGTAGAGCTGGTTTGCAGTCAGATACGGGAAATCGAAATGAACGAAAACTTTGTGAAGTCTGTGCTTCATTCGCTGGGGTTTTTTGCGCTATCCATTGAAGGGCGGCGAATGTTGCAACGGGAGTGTAACCACTTTTTACCTAACCATCAAACGATCTTGCACCGCCTGAGCAATGCGCCTGAATTTCCATCGCTGCTGGAACTTGCCCGCAACAAGACCCGGCAGTATATCAGGCAGAAGTACAGAGTTTACCTGGCATACCACATGCACGATGCCGTTAAAAGCTTAAATTTACCGAAGCGCATTCAAGATATAATTCTTTTTAAAGCACCACTGTATCATTTCAAATGAGTTTTTTTATATTTTTATATCTTTGACATGTTAAATTTTACATAAAATAAGAGAATTGTGACAATTTTTTTCTCTTCCTGTGAAATTTATTTAACTTCTTGTAAAAGTCGTCAAGTATGATATCAGCAACATCAAATTTGACAAACAATTTATTTCACGTCAACAGATTTTTATTTACAAGGACGTGATATAATTTATTAATTACTAAGAAACGTCAATTTTGTTCGTTGAATAGTCCTTCAAATACCGCTTGCAGCTGACAAATTGGATACATTTTTGTCCAAGTGTTTATTCGTGTTTTATTGCTTCAAAATTGGTCTCGTGCTATCGCACTCGACCAATTTATATCGAAGCAATAAACACTCATACACTTTGACAAAAATTTTTGACAATTCATCAACTGCTTGCGGTATTGTATATGACTATTCAGTTCACCTGTCATCTGTCAAAAGTGGACTAATGAAAACATCCGATTTTGGAGTTTCATAGCCAACCAAAATAAATTGTAGTGACTATTGTACCAGTACCGAATTGGAGCAACTATTTTACTAGTACTCAAGTGACTATTTTGAACAAATTAAAATATTTATTAAAGATGTTTACACAAATTGTTTTTTAACGTATGTAACTAAGTGTTGAGTCTTTCTAATTTGAAAAATGGGTTTGGTTCACTGAATAGTCCTTCGAATACTATTCGTAGTCAAAGTTAGGTAGACTAATTTTGGGTTGGTATCACTCATGTCCATTGTGTCTGCAATAGCACTCGTTGCTCCGCAACTTGTCTTGTTTGTACCCATACGCAATGGACCTTCGTGATACCTACTACCCCAAAAATAATCAACATAACTTTGAGTACTTACAGTATTATATATGACTATTCAATTCACCTGTAATATGTCAAAAAGTGACCAATGAAAAATCCAGAATCTGATGTTTCTTAACCAATCAAAAAAATATCAGCGGATATATCTTCCTAGAAGGTATTCAAGTGGCTATTTTAAAGAAATGTAGTTTTTGTTAGGAAAAATCAATTTTAGTTTTCTGTTACTATAAAAATTGCATAGTGTTTGGTTCATTGAATAGTCCCTCCAATACCATTCTTATTCAAAGTTAAGTTATGTCCATTGCGGTTCGGATTAGGACTTGTGGTAACGCACTAGATATTTGTAATGAAGCTTGTATTATTTATGGGCAAAATAATTCCAGCGAATAGTTTTTATTTTTGATTCGATTTATATTAATTTTCAACAATAGCTTGTTCGCTCATTATTACTGAAATAACTGGGCGATCTTCCAAAGAAACTAAATTAGGTACACTTGGGTGCAGAATCCGGCCGCCAGCTCAGCGATTGGAGGCATGTAGTTCTTAAGAATAAAACGGTAGAACAATAAATAAACAAATGCCCAGAGCGCCAACAAATTCTGAAATAACGGCGAATGCACCCCGGTGTTCTAACGAGAATTTGTAAACTCAATACTAAACACTATACTTCAGCGTAGTAATCAGCCTAAACTCATCCTGTATACTGGCATAAAGATCATATAATTTCGTGCAAATATCACAGTACAAGTAAATACAGAATTATCACAATGTGTTGCATCAGTTAGAATCGCAGGATCGCTCTACATTACTTAATTACAGGCTACAACATACTTACAGACTTACAACAAAATACAGCAATGCTATAGATTGCACACATTAAAAGGGCGGCTTAGCAAGCCATCTGGCTCGCAGGACCTCCTAGCTCAGTCTTGGAGGAAATCGTAAACGCAGTTCCGGCTCTCGGCCAATAAAGTCGTACGGCCATAGCTGGTGTCTTTCAGCGCAAGCTGCATCGCTACAGCGAGATGGGGATGCCAAAGCAGGAGAGAAAGCAACCCCCTGCGGATCCTTCTCGTGCCCTAGGTAGGCGCTGTAACGGTCGCCTTGGACACGGAAAACATTCGAGCGCCACACCTGATTCGAAGCGGCGCTGGCACTGCTTGTGAATAGGAAAAGGAGTCCAACGATAAAATACACAACTACAAGGGGTCCTAGCGCGTCTAATTACTCACCCCAGATGACGATTCAGGCACATGGAAAAGCTCGTGGTTGCAATTACAAAAAAAAATCTGGAGTGATACACTCACACAACTTCCTTTTACAGTGATCTTATAATTAGTCAAAAATTTAATTTTTCATTTTTAACCATTTGTTAAAAATTTTCAAAAATTACAAATTCTACAAAAACGGTACAAAATCGAGTGTTAGTTGAAGAGATAAATTTTTTCTAGAATTTTAAGGTGAATTCAAAAATGTAATAATATACCGTGTGTTTTATTTAAAATAGGAGTTAATAAAAAAAATAGAAAAAAAACAAAAGAAACCCACTTTAGAAGTATTCAACTGGAAAATAACCTATCTCACATCAATACACATTAAAAATGTAAGAAAAATGTAAAATTAAAAAAAAATCGTTAGAGCCGTTTTTGAAAAAATCGAAAAAAACTGAAAAATCACAAGAGTAAACACCTACTTCCGGTTTTGCGATTTTCTTCAAAAGCTTGCTGTCTCATCTACATAGTACACAAAACTTATATATGAAGTTTCAATGCCATACCTCTTTTCGTTTTTGAGATATTCTGTTCACAGACAGACCAATGAAAAAAAATATGTTTTTTGGGATCAGGGGACTCTAAAACGTGAAGATCTGTTGAAAACTCAATTTCGAATTTTTGGGCTGAATCCAATACTTCCTTTATAGTAGTAAAAGGCGTCGGAAAAACTTCCTCTCGTGAGCTCGGGGCATCAAGGTCACGAAAACGTGACGCTTGCATTTCACCAATACGCAAAACTAACGAAAAGCCTTATAAAACATCCCCGAAGCTCTTGAATTGCTAGACCACCGTAGTGCTTGTTTTCAAGCTGCGAGCGGAAAGAACGCACCGAAGACCACAATCGGCATTTCCAAGATAAAGGCGCATCGAGGTTATCGCAGCCAAGTGCGAACCATTCGAATTCGAATTTAAAAAGCCGGCGTAATCTTAACGTAACAAGTTATTGTTGAGACAGACTTATGGGGTCGTAAATGGGCACGCCGGTGTCTTCTGATGGCCTCTAGTAATCTATAACCCTCTACGTTGTGGACATCACTTTGTTGTAGTTAAATAGATTTTATGGATCAGTTAAACAGGTTCTCGTAACGCATGGGCCCTTAGGATTCTTATAACCCTCGTAACTGCAAGTTCTTTATTTAAGTAGGCTCACACACACACACACACACTTTGTTGAAGTAAAACGCCAAAAACGCTTTGTACGTTTATTAAACCAATAAACGCGATACGTTCCCTTTACCTTTCTCTAATTGGGCACAGTGGTAATGCGGCTTTTCTACTTAGCCCTATACTCTACTGTGTTATTAATTTATATTGCCCTTTGTTAGTTTAAACAGTTGTAGAAAAAAAACTCGATTTAACTCTCAGAATGGCTTAGGGAACTCAATATTGCTCTGGCGGGTCTGCACGTTGTCGCCTAGAATGCTGACATGCATGCAAATACTATCAGCAATAAAAACCCAACAGTTCACATAAAAAGATATATAATCTATAAGAGGAACAAGTACAGGAAATACATTTACATAAAATACACCAAGAATAAACGGATCAAATGCATACAGGTTAAGCTGTTAACAGTGTAAACTTCTTACTGTAAATATCTACGGGCTAAAGCTGTTTCTACTTGCATTGATACCTATCAAATATAGGTGAGTATTACATTTAATTAGAGACTATAGTCCAAACAAAGCGCGTGAAAATCCTTGAAGTCGGGCCTGGTTGTTTTCAGACCGCGCGTGTAGCTATTTGCTGCTGCAGACGCTTTAGTGCGTACCGAGAAAGCTTGATTCAGCAGTGACGCCAAGCCGTATTCACTTCGCGCGCTTTCCCAGGTATAAGATTTCGTCATCCGTTATTAAGCTTCCGGTTTCGTCGATTTCACTGGTTCGTACAGTAAATGGAGGTAATTAATTATACTAACTAATCTGGCTTCAGAATTTCTGCCAGAGGAGCTCGTGGTCCGCGTTGTGTGCCCCTTTGAAGCCAAAATTGCGATTTCTAGCTGTGTCAACTAGAAAACCTCAGGGATGCTTTCAAGGTGATTATTCACTCTCGAAAACTGCACTTCAGCTTGCGATGCAATAGGTGTAGGTGACTTTTTAACGCAGATCCACAGTCATTCCTTATACACTTAATTTACATGCGCAACGTCCCTTGGGTAATGGGCGCACGCTTAATCAAGAGCGACTGTCTCCGCTGGCTTTGTTCTATTTATAACTACACGTCTTCGATCAGTGGCTTTGGCACATGCACTTGCACGCGAGAAACTTACAATGCGTTTCAAACTAATCGATACATAATGTGGAATACGGTTCAGTTTTATTACTAACAAAGTAATCGTTAAATGCTAAAATTATGCACATATATAGGGTGACACGAATCGGCCCATTACACAGTCTACTGGGAAATCTGTTACTCTTCAGTTGTTGGTGTAGTAATAGCAATACTGCGACTTAGTGCAAGGAAAAACTTGATGGTTGAAGAGGATTATCGGCAAAAAGAAAATTGCGCATGCTATCTCTCAATCTGCTGTAGCGATGAGATTGCCCGCTGATCGAAAGTAGCGACAAACATGTAATTAGGAATAAAATAAGGTGCTCAAACTGTTGTGCCTCCTAATTCTGTCGAGTTAATGATTAATCTCTTCATCTCCCTTCACCTTTGCTTAAATATCAGCCAGTAGTCGATATCCCCTCTCGGGAATACCCATGGGGTTGCTACCATACAAGCAATCACAGCGTTTCCACAGGTTAATTATCCAATCACAATGTTTTCATTATGATCGCGGTATCCCTATTGCAGTTTCAATCGTATAATATTTTTGTTGCTTCCGATCTGAATGGCTAACGCCCAGAGTCGTAAATTCCCACTTTAATTCCTATTTGGTTTATCCTGCGTGACGAATTCCCAAATTAGACTATGCCCAAATATCTCCAATCTCCTGTAAGAACTGTGTCAATTATGTGGCTACATAATTCACTATTAATTAAGCTGAAAGCTAAAAACTATGCGGTCCAGGGCTCTATGTGTAACATAATATGTTCGCCGTCGCAGCTGCAAGTTGACATTTAATTTAGCTTTTGATATATCTGCACGTGCAACAATTCCTTACATTGGGTAAACATGTCTACACATACAAATCAACAAATTCAAAAGAAACATTTAAACATCTGTTTGTGTTCATTGTCATAACCTATAAGTCGTATCCTATCACATTTCATCATTATAAAAACATATGTTAATCAGTAATTGCTTGTTTTTAATAAAGTCACTAAATAGTACAGTGGCTATATTAATGACGGTGTGGTCAATTTTGGTCATGTTTTTGATTGGATGTTGCGATATCCGCCATTTTGAGTCGTTTGAATATTCCATTGACTATTCAATTCACCTGTCATCTGTCAAAAAGTGACCAATGAAAATCCAGAATTCTGACGTTTCTTGACCAATCAAAAAAATATCAGTGGATATATCTTCCTAGAAGGTATTCAAGTGACTATTTTTAACAAATGCGATTTTTATTAGAAAAAGTCAATATTAGTGTTCTGTTACTATAGAAATTGAGTAGTTTGTTGCTAGATTTACTGAAAACTAATTTGAAAAGGTAGTTTGGTTCATTAAATAGTCCCTCGAATACCATTCTTAGTCAAAGTTAAGTAGATTATTTTTGCGGTGGTATCACTACTCTTGTCCATTGCGCTTGGGATTAGGACTCGTGCTAGCGCACTCGTCCTAATCGTACCAAAGCGCAATGGACATTCGTGACACCACCGCAAAAATAGTCGACATAACTTTGACTACTCATGGTATTATAAGTGAATATTTTTAGCAGTGTACGTATACTATTTATTTACAAAAAGTAACTAATGTCAAAATAAGACATTGTAAACACGGCTGAAGTATCAAAATCAATCTAGTATCACTATCACAAAAATAAAGTAAATAAAAATGCCAATTAAATTTTAACCAATACATAATTTTGAATTTGGTAATATTTTATTAATAAATGCCACTTACACCGTTATAAAAATACACATACACAGTCTACTACAGTATAATAAATGGAGTGAACAGGATAAATACTGCTGCTGTTGATACAGGTATTGGTAGTAATATTTCAGACATTTTCAACTGAAAACCATTATTTTTAGTTTCACTCTCATTGTTTCAAAATAGTTTTTTTTGTAAAATCGGAGTTATTTCTAGATAAACACCCATGAAATTGCTAATTGCTTTTAACTATCTGGGATCTGTTACCATTAATTTGAAGGGAGAATGACTGCTTAAAATACAATACTCCACATTTAATATGACTGTTTATCCTCAACCACTGTCTATATTATTGAATTAAACCAAAATATTTTAAGATTTTCCTATGCAAGTTGTAGAACAAACGACTTAAAATGGCCGCCACTTCGAACTGACCACACTGTCCGTATAAAGTCACTGTAATAAATAATTTAGTAGCTGCATGTAAAGGTCTGATAATAGTATGACCAATAGGACCAGAAGTCTGCCATTAATCTGCAAATACATAATCTGTTAAAATGACTGCAACATAACCTAAAAGCTGTCGCATATTTATGTCAAAAATATTTTGCTTAATTTGGCATCTGGTAACAGTCATTCAAGGGTAAAATGGTTCTCTCATATTATTAGATTAACTTATTGTGAAAAATGAATATTAACCTCTTACTGCATGCTTTTTTATTTTTCCCCTTAAAAAATATATACTTGTATAAAATACAGTTGTATACTGTTATGTTATGATATGACTAGTTAATCACCCGAGCTACGCTTCGGCGGGAAAGGGTGCTACATGTCACAATCAAAAACACATACAACCTTACTAATTATACATACAAAAATGTTGGGTCTAGGTGAATTTATCTAATGGCAATTTACCGAATGCAATTTATCGAAAAACAATTTACCCAAAAAGCAATTTATCGAATAAGCAATTTATCGAATGACAATTGACTGAATGGTAAATTTATCGTTTATCGAAATAAAAGCAATTAGTAATGCTTTGAAGGTGATCTATAATTTTAACGAAAAATTAGAAGAAGAAATGCACAGTCTTCAAGAATTAGCAAGTTAATACTTTGAAACTGGCTTTTAAAATGTATTTCCAAAAATATTAAAATACTACTATAAAGCCTGTTAGCGTTACCCAGGAAACACCACGTGGACGACGGCTTACTAGTTTCCCTCTTTTTTCTTACTTTTTTTTAAGGTTTATCTCCTTTTTTTGTATTTATAACTTTTTCTTCTATGGAATCTATTTTAATATTTTAATTAACTAGTTATTTTAATAAGCAGTATTATGTGCGATGCCACGCAGATAGTCATGCATGTTATTGATGTCAAAGTTTTCAGCAAGTAGTTTGATTCTCTGAGCACAGTCTCTGTACTTTTTACGAGTACTAGCTGCTTCTTGTCCGCCTACATATTGTTCGATTCGCAATTCGTGAAGCCCTTGTTTCCTCTGGATTGCTTCAATAAATTTCCAGATTTTCGGATGATCTGCAGAAATTTGTTGTTCAAAACCTCGATGCCAACCTTCTACTGAATTGTTGGTTTTTGGCAAACCTTGAACTGCTGCATCAAAGCAATTCCATAAAATATGTGAAAATCGAGGCTCTCGGCGACGGTGGCGTCGCTGTGGACGCCCTTGAAACAATAAAGAAGCCAACCTGCGATCGATCACTAATAATAATCAATGGTAGTGTAATTGCAGATCAACCCCCTTATCATTTATACACCACGGTAGCTCTGAAATGTTCTTACTCACCGCAATGACCTATATAGCTTCAAATTCGGTGGCCTTGGGTCGCAGATTTCTATCATCAGCTGTACTACTGCAAGCTTTTTCAATAATAAGAAAAACACAGGGCGCCAGAAATCACAGATTTCGAGAAATAAATAAAATTACAGCAACAATTAGGTTTATTTGGTTAATAAATAATAGTTGCTTGCAACATCGTAATTAGGTCTGTAAATTGTTTATCGAAAAGTTTAAATACAGTATATAACTAATGCTGAAAATGCAGCACGCACAAAAAAAAAATGCGAACCTCTTTTGGGCTCTTGGATTGAATTTGATCTCAACTCAATGAAGGAGTAAGCTTACCACTGCCATATGTTTTAACCATTATCTTGGTATTGATAGTAAAATGGCGTGAGGGCACTTTTTACAAAATTCTTAATACGTATTCATTAAGCAAAACTTTAAATTTGTGAATTGTAAATTTAGGAACAATTAATACATTACGTTTTAAATTTGTAAAGCGCAGATTTGTGAATAATTAATACATTATGTTTTAAATTTGTAAATTGTAAATCGGAAGCGTCGTTACAATCGATTCAGCCAACAATTCATAGAGGGGCGTGGTTATCAACAAAAGTTGAAACAAAACCAACCTGAGTCCAGGGTTAGCTTAGTGTAAGCCGACAGCAATCTCGAACTCGTGGCCGAATTTGATAATGGAATAGACGCTCCTTGTACCACTTGGCAAGCTCAAGTTGACATTCCAGAAAGGAGTTGCTGGTCCAAGTTATTGATTAGGGTGTTAATTAGTAAACCCAAATAAGGAGTCGTCAAAAAACTGCATCAAAGAATGGCGTTTAAAAGTGACGTTGAAAAATGACGTCAAAGAGCTAATAAAAAAACGGAAAATTACTAAACTTGAATATCAAACCAAGGAGCGTAAACATACCTGATTTTAGTCATCAGCTCACAAACGAAGTCAATTAAAAATTGGTGCAGTAGCACGCGGGAATGCCTTCGTAGAATCAAGTTACTTCAACCGAATGCAGAAATAGAATGCCCGCTAAGCGATGGAATAGCTGCCCGCTGGCGCAGAGAGATAACAAGTGAATTTCGGAAAAACCAAAACCAACACTTTTGCGCAAACAAGATTTGATATCCATTGAAATACAGCGAATTATAACTCAAGTGAAAATATACAGGCTGGCCCGGAAGTGACTAAATGGCGAAATAAATAGCAGGAGCTAAAGATTTGTTTCACCCTATCCACGTATCTTCGAAATAATCGACAATTGGTTGTAACTCTGGTGGCAGAATATCGTCATCGCATAACATTTCAAAATCTTCCACCACATATTGCGTAGCAACAAATGCTATGACAGAAAGTAATCTCACTTTCAAAGCAAAATCTGCATCTGTTTCGTATCTTGCTTTCAGACCATGTGATTGGATATGGCGATAAACACATTGGCAAAAATGGAAAAACAACCACGATGCGTTGATTGGGGAATGCACTCACCATTGCTCTGATCATGGCAGATTCAAAATCCGTCATAATGGTTGATGGTCCTAGTAACGGTTGCAATTCCTTCACTTCCTTTAATAAATCGATGGTGTGTTTCTCCTCTTTTGTCTGGTAGAAGTGCATAGATCAATGGTATAGCATTATTTTGCTTTAATCCATGAATGGTAAACAATTGGCAAAAAAGATGTGGCACTGTCTTAAAAGTACCGTCGGCATACCAATGATCCGACTGTGCTAGGAGTAGAAGATTTCGTCTCGTACTAAATATTAAAATGCGATCTTCTGCGGGACCGGAATCAAATAAAAGAAACGGATCCCCACGTTTGGTGTTGGTAAATTCTTCAGGTAAAGCTGGAGCTGCATTCTGCTTTTGGCGAATACTTCTTATTGTCCTTTTTATAACATCTACCTTTGGAAGTTGAGCTGCACCCGCTTGAGTAACTGTTGCAGTAGCATTGGACACAATATAGTGAGGTGCGTCTTGAGTATTTCCATCACTGTCACGGATGTTATTCATAATTTTACTTGCTTCTACATGTGCTGCATCGGCAGCATGATTATGATTATCACTGTTTTTAGTCACTCGATCTTCGACTGTGATAACACGTCCACCACATTTTGTTTTTTTGTAGTTTTCACATCTCCAGTAAATTGTGGTATCAACTTTTCGATTTTGATAATATAATTGACCATCCACGTATAATTTTTTCTTGCCCTTTTCACTATTTTTAAACACTAACGGCATCTTTAATATTTGTGTTGCGCTTCACTCAAAGTAGCAATTGAAAGTAAATAATATTCGTAAGGTGTAAGGCTTTTATATACCCATAACAATAATAAGTCAGCCAATAGCGATTAGCAATTAGCTTTGGAACTTTCGAATTTTCCAAGATTAAATACAATTATTCCACCAAGAATGTTTAGTTTATGTAGCCCATAATGAGCCACCCGATTAGCGACAAGCCATGAGGCCATGACTATTACAATTGCGGAGATTTGCAATAATAGCATTCTAATTCTTGAAGAATGTGCATTCCTTCCTCTAATTTTTCGTTAAAATTATAGACCAACTTCAAAACATTCACAAAGGATACGAATTGCATTTATTTCGATAAATTTACCATTCGGTCAATTGTCATTCGATAAATTGCTTATTCGATAAACTGCTTTTTCGGTAAATTGTTTTTCGATAAATTGCATTCGGTCAATTGCTATTCGATAAATTGACCGCACACCAAAAATGTTGAGAGATGAACCCCTTTTCACCCGCTCTCCACCGCCCACTCTTTCGCCTGACTTTGTTCTTTATTTTGCTCAGTAAGGTTTGATTTAAAATTACAGGATTTAATTAAATTAAATATAATTTAATTTGACTTTACTTTTTCGTACTTTCTTTGAAAATAAAAACCGGCCTACGATCTAAGTCTAAAAATTTTAAGCTATCATACAATTTAATCGGTCCAGTATCTTCGGAGGAGATATCCAACAAAAATACATACATACAAAGAAAGAGACCACCGATTTTATGGTATTGATATGGTATACTTATTTTGATATTATAAATAAATTAGTTTTTCTTCAAACGGCAGTAAAATGTGCCGCTCGTCAGCGGCAGACAAAATTATTATCTTCCGCTGACAACTTTATCTGCCGCTCGTCACAAAAATGTGTTTAGTACAGAATATTCTAAATTTTGTAATTATACAGTCCCTATACGTTGCAGCCAACAACACGTACAAAGTTATCGCTGGTAATTGAATATTTTGGTGCTTCTTTATTGCTGCAATCAGGTAGTTAGGTAACACTTGTTTTTTCTTAATCCGTTGATTTTAATGTGCTCCAACGGATGTGTACCGAGCAAATAACAACTACGCACTCCTGCTTGTAAGAACAATGAACAAACAAAAGAATTAATGCGTTTGCACCGGTGTAAGGTGTTTTGAATAACATCCACTACGAGCCAGCAGATTTTTATTACCTATCGTACCGGCTGGTGTCGGGAACTCCCCTTCCCCGCAGGCTATTTTTGTCGGACATACTCAGTTGCTTCTATATGAATTCTAGTTGCTGCTTCGTTGCGTCGTTGCTCGTTGCTAATATTGTGTTACACTCTCTCAGTCCATGGCCAAGTGATATTGAACACAGCCCAACAGGCCAACAAAGATAATATTCAATTTGAATCTGGGCTTTGCTACATGGTAGCTGAAACAGATGAAGCTGGATATGGTCAGTTATGCGCATTATAGTGAACAACCCAATAATACTGGTAATGCTATAAGTATTCTGTTAAATATCTCATTAATCAATGCAGTTGATAAGTGTCAAATAATGAATCATGCTTGTACGTTGCTCTGCCTGCAGCTGCAGGTATTAGATAGGGGTGGCGAAATTGACTTTTGACTGATTAAAATATATGCTGAAACCGAAATCTTTTCTGGCTTGTACCATAGAATGAATATATTTAATAGGTATTCCATGCCTTACAGTAATTTTTTATCATCTCGTTTTGTATCAATTAAAGGTTACTTTTCTTTAATGTTAGTCGTTTTTTGGTTTGGTCATCCCTGATATAAGAAAAACATTTGTTTAAAATAGTGTAAAACATAAACTTTCAACAAATCCTTCTACAGTAATGCTAGATATTCATTTAGGATTAAGGGGCATTTTTTAAAACTATCTTGCACAGCAGGATTCCTCTCAAAAATGTTGTTTATACTTATTTGTCCCTAGTGATTGTGTCCAATATATCATTATATAAGCCAAACACAAGCGTTATTTGTTAGTAGTCCGATGTAGTACGGTATGGGTACAACCGCAACTTGCCCAATTGTAGTTATAATTAAAGCTGATAATTATATGCACTCAAATGTACGAAAATATGCGCATATATATGCATACATTTTGTTGAGTATATGCACCCAAAATTATAATATATGCACATAATATGCTCTAATTTTTTTGAAAATAAGTAGAAGTATTCTAAATAATGTAATAATTTTAATTATTTTCTATGAGTATGTTTATTTCTCTAATTTTTATTCAAAGACGCCATTCATTCTAACGTTTGACTATATAAACATGGACTGCCAACGCCAACTTCACGTTGTAAGCCAACATAAAAATGAGATTTCCCCTAACCCCGCCAGACTATTATTCACGCAACACTCGAAGTTCGACTCTTGAAATGGATTCTATGTTGGCTGATTTCTTATACAATGCTTGTATGGGAAAAGTGGGGATTGCTAGCAATCTATGTTTATATAGTCAAAGTGTTTAACAGGGACCTCCCCTTTCCTCTGCTTATTTCGATACGCGCACTGCACTCCAGCGGCAAAAAGTGAAAGTATATATCTCAGTTGCACACAAAATTTTTATTAATAAATTTAATGAAATAGTAAATTTCACAGAAAAATCTCAAAAAGTTTATACATTACAAATTATCGCTAAATATAACCAAATATGCAAAATCCAGAAAGTATGCTCAAAAATGTATAAATATGCAAAATATGCAAAATGAAACTTGGCTTAAACGATTTGTTTTCACATAATTAGTATACATATGCAAAAAGTTTCGCCGGCATATCAATTATAGAAAATATACGTTTGCCATATAATATCACCTTTAGTTATAATATCTAAGCAAAGTAAATGGCACCCGAAAAGAAACAACTAGAGATCATGTCTCAAAGTCACTATGAAAGCGACTATGGCTGCTTTTTTTTATATTTCAACGAACAATGAGAAAGATTATTTTATACCTGGTAATAATTTGATATTTTATGTAGGTATCTGATAATAAACATTATAGAAATAATATATAAAAGCAACTGATATACCAAAAATTTTCTAATTCAGTGTAAGTATGATCTAGTCGAGAAGGTAGATATCCAAGTTTAATGCCACACTTCAGCAAACGCAGTGAAAAATGAACAATTGACAATACGAATTGATAATTTATGATCTAATCTTGAAAATTTTGTTATGTTATTTTTTATACACAAACCCCTCGTGTTAAACTGAAAAGTAAAAATTCTGGATATTTTTTTGTATCTATTGTGAAATTATTATTGACTATATTTTTCTTTTTCCAAAGTACGTTTTTACAATAGCTACAGTAAAAAGAAGTATGTCAATTAAAACGAAAACTTTAAATTAAACGCTTGTTTGGGCAGCTATTATGAAGCCTTAAAGAACAAGTTTTCATAAGAGTCTTGTTTATTTTGAGGTCTTCCACGAACTTTTAAATCTGACACGCATATCATATTATATAGTCTGTTCAGTAAACATAAAAACACAAAGTGGCCTTTGATTTCTAAAACTTCATGTGTGTACTTCCAAAATGCATCTTTTGTCTAGGAATGTACTTACAAAAAGTTACTAAAACAAATAGGTTAATTGTGTGACATTTATCTAGCAACTGTCATAAATATTGTAAATAATTACTTTTAAGGATATTATGCAAATACTGTGTTAGATACCATTGACGTGGCGTTTATTAATAGGTGTTTTTATTACATTTTATAAAAGTCCAGGAGACAATTTCCAGAAAAATATCTTCTTTGACACTGAAATAATGAGATTTATTAATTGTCATTGATTGTCATTTTTAAATTCAAACCCGCCTTTATGCAGGTGTAAAAACCTTTGCAAAACAAAATACAGAATCCCTAGTACAAAGATTGTATGCATATGCCAACTTTTAAAAAAATTAAATGTTTTTGTGTTTACTGAATGCCCTATATGCACTTTGCTTTTAGTGGGATAATGGCAATTAGTATGTCATTTCACTTTAAGGTGGAATCCAATGCTGGATGTTTATTCTCACAATATGTACCTTTGTACGATTGTATGTATCTGGATCAAGTCTTGTGGCTAATTTTAGAGATTTTTAAGCTGTATGAACTTGGCTTATGCAAAAGCTAGAATGGCAGTCTGAACCGACTGACACTGACAGTATTGTGACAAAATTACTTTTTTCTACTCACTGTGTAGAAAGTCGGCTTTTGCGCCCTAGTTCTAGGAAACAAAACTGTCAATTTCCAACCAGCGGGAGCCAATTTTTATTTGCTCCCGGCAGGAGCCAATATTTTTTATCTACGACCACTACTAAAAGTAGGCCTTTTAGCGCTAGCTTGTTTCACCAAAAGTGACGTTTTATAGTTTACCGTGGTTAAAGAAATCAGCTGTTTACTTTTAGCTCTAGTGCTAAAATTGAAGTGAGGTTATAAAACTACAATTTCAAACTGGAAGTGAAGTTGTAAAGTTATTCTAGTTGCTTCTTGCGTTACAGATAAAGTGTTTTTGAAATAATTAAAGCTTTATGTAATGAATACAGTCATATGTGGAGTATTAATAATTACATTTTGTAACTGACCTTGACTACTGTCATTCGCAAACATTCGCACCCGCGGCATGGCCTACTGTTTATTATGACATAAATTAGAAGTGTCGTAGATGCAAACCTTTGTTAAATCGATATTTATGGATTAATACCAGTAAAATTAAGGTCGTAGATAATAGTTATTTACTATACAAGTGGGATAACAGCATCATTAATATACGCGTGTGTAAGTTACAAACGAGTGCGTAGCACGAGTTATGTAAGCACACAAGTATATTAATGATGCATTATCACACATGTATTGTACAAAATTTTATATACGACTGGCTAAAATTGAGAAAAGTGCATTAAGAGAAATGTCAGATCTGTCATTTTCAAAAATATTTTAGTAGGCAAATGTCATTATGTCATCCATTTGACACTATTTCAGTTACGTAATGAAGTCATTACACAACTCAGTTGCGCAATGAAACCATTACATAACTGAGTGGTGTAATGAGCTTCATTACATAACTGAAATAGTGTCAAATGAGTGACGTAATGCGTTACTTATCCCACATGTTATGAATTTTCATGTCTCGTGCATAAACGTCAACTTGTAGCACTTGTTGCATAAATAGCTATTTGCTCACGCAGTTGTGTTTATGTCACCATGGATATCACACCAAAGCTTTACAACGTTATGCTGATTTGGAAATTAGACAAAATGTCACTACAGAAATCTAGAGTCACATTTATAAAGATTTCCTAAAGCAACATTTCGCGCAATAGAACATGCGTTCGAAGAAAAAATCATATATATATATTACTGGAGCAAAGGTTAATTTCCTCCCTTGTATGTTTAATGCCCTCCGCTGACGCGTCGGGCATTAAATTCACACGCGGGAGGAAATTAACACCTTTGCTCCCTAGATATATAAATAGCTATTTCGCGCTGCTCATCATGTAAGTCAGTGATACAGTCTTAGTAACAAAACGTGTAAGTCGGTGATTATATTTGTTTGCTGATTTCTCTTGACAACGGAACTTAATGTTATTATTAAGTTCCTACTTCCTAGGATAATCAAAGTAGCAAGGCAAGATGCAGACTTAGACGTTTTGTTGACATGTAACACTCAGGTAACACGACTTACGAAAACTAATTCTGGTGACAGGTGACAAACCAAACTATTTTTTCAAAAATCTAGGAAAATTTCGATAAGCAGCCTTGGCTTGTACTTGCCTACCTCAAATGTTAATACGCCCTTACATTCCTTGTTACTTAATTAACTATAATGTTAACTAAAAACGAATTATTTTGTTTTCAACGTCCGATTCGGTAGAAATAAAAAACCTAAAACGAATATGAATTATTGCAACCATTCGCATTGGTTTTTAGCTTCTTCTTTAAACTGTATGTACTATTCTCGCAAACAGCCGTCCTTCATAAGCTGTACTCATCTGTCGATGAATTTTGGCTGCACTATGCCCTTCAAAGTCTTCAACCAAAAGAAAACGAATTACGGCTTAATGCGCCCACCAAGTGTGAATTGGGCGCCGTAAGTTGTAATTCGCTTTCTTCAGGATGAATGCATAAATTCTCAAGGGCAGAAAACCAATGTGAACGGTTGGCTGAGTGAATAGGCGGAAATCTTATTTGCGGAGGGTATAGAAAAGCTCGTGTCACTGTGTCATAAGTGCCTTCATCTAAATGGCGATTATGTAGAAATGTAACTGTGAGATGTACTTACATTTTCTTTATAATAAATGCTTCATATTCCTTTTAGTTTTGTATTCCTACTGAATCAAAGGTTGAAAACAAAATAACTCTCGTATATTGCCATTTTTATAAAGGGCAACACAAACTTTTGCATACGATGTCGCTGTCGCAAAAAAATGGGGAGACCTATTTTTTCCCAATATAAACACAACTTTTAGAATAATACCTTAGTAACCTGTGCATTTAAATTAACTGTCACATTTTTCGCTGTCATGGAACGCCGAAAATTGGTTATTTGCAAACATGCTCCGTCATGTGAATAATTTCTAAAAAGGAAAAATTGTCGATAGGGTAATGAGAGGAGTGCCATTAAGAGCAACTGCCACTCAGTTTAATATAAGAAAAAATACAACTTATTTCCTAAATATATCAGAAACAGCGGCGCAGGAACTACTGTAATTATAGGGGGGGGGGGCAAAAAATTATTTTGAGTGTTTTAACATAACTAAGCTTTATGTTCGACTGTTCCATAAACACTTTATTATAGTATTATTTAGCGTTAATAGAGTGCCACTTTAGTTCATAGAGTAAAACGGTCCCCTGTCAATATCCAATAGTGGTTTTCAAAATAAATACTATTTTATTCAAATCAAGAAAAGAGATTATATTAACTGAAAACTTTACAAATAATAAAAAGGAATTGATCTTTAATACCTTACGGTAATAGACAGTTATTTTTGATATTGCACACTTCGAAACTATCAAATGTTTCAATAGCAACTTGAATTTTCTAATGTGTCTAATATAAATGTTATTGTAGATAAAAGGAAATCTTCTGCAGTGCAGTTGAACGTAAAGCTTTGTATGCAGCTCGTACATAATCAGACCTTATTGGACTCGTCTTCTTTATCCTACATTATGTACTTGATACATAAATAACTACAATGGTTACAATTATACTAAAATGCCCTTTAGTCACGTATGGAATGGTTATAAAGATACAAAACCTGAAAGTTATACTTCATTTTTACTTTGTTTTACTTAGTAAAATATAGTAATTATGATTTTTTTCGAACTCGACATTTTCGAGAAAATATAAGTTTTCCTGTCTTCTCGCTCAGAAAAAGTGGTTTTCGAAGTGTCGTCTGTCTGGCAGTTCGTAAGCCTGTCATTTTATGAGCTTGTCAGTCTGTCTGTGACTTCTTTACAGCCCAGATGGTTTAATTGATCGGCCTCAAAATTTATATTTTTGTTTTTAATATAAATCCCAGTCATTTTTGGTTAAAATCCTGTTTCGGGGAAGTGTTTTTCTGTTTTTCCAGAAAATATTATAGTTGTTTGATAAAAATTAACTTTTATAGAACAAGATGATATATTGTGAAATTATATTTTGTTCAAAACCTTTTTGAAAAAATCGCAAAGTTAAAGTTTTGCAAAAGTTTCTCCAAAACGAATGGGAATGTTTAAAACTGTTGTTTATTACGTAAGGATCTATAAATTTTGTTAAAACAGTTTTTTGTTAGTATAGTTAATGAAAAATTGCAAATTTAAATTTTTACATGCAGTAAAAGAAAGTCCTGTGGTAACCACACCTCATTTTTTTTTTATATGGAAATGCAATCTAGGGAAACCAATGACAACAAGCATTGCCACTAGATTGATAGAAACTTTTGGTTATTATTTTTGCAATGAGGTTAGGTTTCATGTTGTCTGGTTGACACCGTAATTGTTTTAAATTGTAGTTCTGGCTATTATAAACTGAAATTGTCGTTAGTGCAATATCTACTTAACTAGATAAAACCAAATTATAAAATCACATTTTAAGCTTATAATAGCTAAAGCTACAGTATAAAATAACTAGTGAATCACCCGAGCTACGCTTCGCATCGCTAATTACACTACTTAATTAAATTAAATATAATTGAATTTTATTTGACTTTTTCGTACTTTTTTGAAAATAAAACCAGCCTACGATCTAAGTCTAAAGCTTAGCAAAATTTTGAGCTATCATGCAATTTAATCGGTCCAGTATCTTCGGAGGAGATGGCGAACAAAATACATACATACATTCAAAGAAAGAGACCGAGACCACCGATTTTATGGTATAGATGAAATGTCAACCTGTCGACATGAAAGCTAACCTCGCCGCAAAAATAATAACCAGAAGTTTATATACGAACATATTGCAGCCTAGTGACAATGCTTGTTGTCAATGATTTCCCCTAGAATTTCGGCATTTGAATTTCCATATCAAAGAAAAATTGACTATATCGAATTCTCTGCTGTGGAGCTAAAAATAGTGACGTGTTTAACAAATTCCTCGTGTTTTATTTCTGCACCATCTTCAAATTACAACGAATGTTAGTATCTCGTATAGATTAATGTGAAAACCCTATGTACACATTTTTAAAAACCTCATAGTATACATCCCGCAATATATTCTATGAGGGGGAAATCGCCCCCCTTGCCTCCCCTGTTCTTGCGCCCCTGATCAGAAATTTCCTAACTTCTATGACAAATAGATTGCAAGGTGTTATTGCAAACCGTGGCGACAGGGGTGGATGGGCCCCGGCGGGACACCGGGACAAATCCCGGTGGGCCGCTATGTTACCCTGTTATATGGGCCGGATAACACGATTCCAGTTTACTTGGCCGGTCCGAAAATTTGAAACCTAATCGCGAAATGCAGTGGCCAGTGCGCTCAAATGCAAACACCGCATGTTGGTGACCTGTGATTTGGCAACGTCTTTGCTATTATTATATTAAATCAGGAGTAGTGAGAGCTATAGAAAAAATCTACTAAAGTAGTAGCTGCCGAGTCGAAGAAATAGGGAAATAGAATCGCAGGCAAAGTAGAACGACAACGGTGGGCGGGCTGCATAGTAACTAAAACTAGTCCAACTAGTTCATTATGCCAGTTGTAGAGGTGTTCTTCGTTGGCCCGTTCTTTATTAAAGTGTCTGAAACCCAAAAACGCCACTGGAGAATTTTTTTTTGACTATAAATCAAGGGACGAAAGGCCAAGTAACGCCAATGAAGCTTTTAAAGTGACATTTTTTAATGTCATCATGAACACTGCTATTGAATCTATGAAAAAAGGTTTGGAAAAAACATGGATGTTTGTAGGGATATGGCCATCCTCAGTCCACAAAATTTCGGAAATATTAAAGATTCAGGAGTACTAACAAATGCTATGAAAATTCTTTTGGAGAAATTGCTGCCGTATAATTCTGAAGCAACACAAGAGAACCTCGTTGAAGAGTTGTATAGCTTTGTTAGCAACTGGGAGAACTTTAAACTCACAATTCGAGATTCTTATAATAACATCTCTTTTATATAAGAAGAAGAATGGGAAGTAGAGGAAATAGAAGTAGAAGATGAATCCAATGGTACTGGTAAAAATATGACTGCTGCAACGTCATCAGATCGAAAAAAGAGAGAAAACTGTGAAAGCGGCAAACAGTGTGTCCTATGCTGTTACTTGACCATCATATATTATGTCATGTATCAAGACGCATTTCAGGCATTGGTAACAGCTTATCAATACCTTCTAAAGCTTCCTATATCGCAGATAGCATGCGAACGACCCTTTTCAATATTGAAATACATTAAAAATCGTTTACGTAATTCCATGAATGTTGAAAAGTCTTTTATGTTTATGGACATTCAAAACAAATTGCTAGAAAAAATAGATAATGAGGAAGTTATAAATAGGTTAGCTACAGCCAGTCCATTACTTTCAAGATCATTAATTTATTAATGGCTATAGTTATTGTCTTGTATGTTGTAGATTACGCTGCCTTCTTAAATTCGTACTCGAATGGTATTCTCCCTCGCGTCGCGCGAATGGTTCGCACTTGACTGCTATAACCTCGATACGGTTTTATCTTGGAAATGCAGATTGTGGTCTTCGGCACGTTCTTTCCGCTCGCAGCTTTTAAACAAGCAGTATGGTGGTTTTAGCAATTCAAGAGCTTTTGGGGTTGTGTTAGTGAGGCATTTGGTTAGTTTGGCGTATTTGGTGATATGCAAGCCTTTACGTTTTCGTGGCTTTGATGCCCCGAGCTCACGAGAATAAGTTTTTCATACGCTTTGTGCGGATTTTTTTTTGTAATTGCAACCACGTCCTTTTCTATTTGCCCGAATCGTCATCTGGGGTGAGTAATTAGATTGTAGTTGTGTATTATATCGTTGGACTCTTTTTCCTATTTACAGCAAACAGTGCCAGGCATAAATAATGCCGGTCTAATTCGTTAAGCTAGTGAAATTTGGGACCCGCTCGCCGCTTCGAATCAAGTGCGGCGATCGAATGTTTTCCATGTCCACTGCGACTGCTACAGCGCCTACCTAGGGCACGAGAAGGACCCGTCTGGGGGTTGCTTTCCTTCCTGCTTTGGCATCTCTGTCTCGCTGTCACGATGCAGATTGCGCTGTAAGACACCAGCTACGGCCGTACGACTTTATTCGCCAAGAGCCGGAACTGCGTTTACGATTTCCTCCAAGACTGAGCTAGAAGGTCCTGCGAGCCAGGTGGCTTGCTAAACCGCCCTTTTAATGTGTGAAATCTATAGCATTGCTGTATTTTGTTGTACGTCTGTATGTTGTAGTCTGTAATTAAGTAATGTAGAGCGATCCTGCTATTCTAACTGATGAAACGTACTGTGATAATTATGTATTTACTTGTACTGTGATTTTTGCACGAAATTATATGATCTTTATGCCAGTATACAAGGGAGTTTAGTTACGGCTAATTACTTTGTTTAGAGCTATCTTTCAGGAAGTATAATATAGTGTTTGGTATTGAGTTTACAAATTCTCGTTAGAACACCGGGGTGCATTCGCCGTTATTTCAAAATTTGTTGCCGCTCTGTGCCTTTATTTAGTTATTGTTCTACCGTTTTATTCTTAAGAACTACACGCCTCCAATCGCTGGCGGCCAGCTTTTGCACCTAGGTGTACCTAATTTTGTATCTTTGGAAGATCGCTCAGTTATTTCAGCAATAATGAGCTAGCAGTCTTCATATGCAAAGATTTTTTTTAAATGTTTGTTTGTTGTTCATTTAATAGAATGTTACCTTTAATTTTAAAGTTTAATTATGTGTTTGTAAGTGTATTTTTTATTTGAAATAAATCTCGTTGTTTGACTATAGGTAAATATTTAAGGGTTTGGAGGAGTGTTGTAAAAAAGTCTATGTGGGCCGCTTTTACAAAAACTGTCCTGGGCCGTTTGAAACTTGCCCATCCGCCCCTGCGTGGCGACATTACAAAGTATTAATGTAATTTGTGTTGGAACGCATTCTCTATTTGTAAATTTAATTGTTTATATTATAACAATATCGTTTTTTATTTGCAATTTGCATAATATGGCAACAAAATTACAGGTAACTGTAATTTAGGAGCATGGAAACACTTTAAACAATACCTGCAATACAGGTAACTGTAGTTTAGGAACATGGGAACGGTTTAAACGGTATCAAAATGTTAAAATATTGTCACTATCATCTAACGGGTGTTCATAAACAGTCGTCATCCCAGTAGGTTTTGACTTCAAAAACGTATGTCGATTAAAATTGAGAAAACATGCGCTATGACAGTACTCAATGACGTTTAATTGTGTTGCACGAATTAATCAAAGATATAACATTTTGTTTTTCAAAGCAACTGGGATGACGACTGTTTATGAACACCCGTTATTTATGTGTAGTCGTTTTTATTGGCGACAACTGTACATGTTCTAACTATCGTGCATGCAACCTTCCATGCATCACTGTTTTTACTATAAAGTATTATCAGCGTACATATATCAAACAAGTAAAGTACGTTTTTTTCCTATAAAAATTTTGAAGGTCAAAGAATTTAGGGTTTATATTGGCACTACTTGGATTCCTTTAAAAAAATATGTTGGTAGAATTTGTTTTAGTAACTTTTTAGAACTAAAAATTGTTGGGAAATTTAAAATCTGGCATTTTAGGAGTTTTAATATTAGGTAACCTTTCGTAAACATCTTCTTCTGGCATGTTAGGCTGCAGATCCAACAGTTCCTCAGCATACCTCAGAATTGTTTTTTTTTACATTTAATTTTAAAAGATTCGGTTTTTTACCCGTATTCATTTTCAAAAAAGAAAAGCTGACAATTTAATTTTAAATGTCAAAATGACACAAGTCGTTTACAGAAAAACTTGACGAAAATAAATTTTCTAATAATTTAAAAAAGGAGTTTCTAGCAATCAGAGCCAGTTACTAGCATAGATATATTAAACAAGATACAGCCATGCGGCGACATAGTTCAAAATGACTTACCTTTTATTGCTATCACTCTCAGTGCTGGAATTACGTATAGCGCTATCCTTTAGAGAGGTACCTTTGCTTACATAGAAAAAATTTGTTGGTGGCACTGTAAGTCTATGTCAAATTCGAGGTTAGCAGGTTAGGTTTTGCGTCAGTTTTGACACAAACTGTCGCAAAACCTAACCTGCTAACCTCGAATTTGACATAGACTTACAGTGACACCAACAAATTTTTCAAAATAGAATTTTTTACTGTTTCACTTTTCTATGCAAGCAATGGTATTTTGATGTGATATTGAGAGAAATTCGAAGAAAATACACGCACCGATGGAAGGATAAATCTTCATAAAAATGACTATAAGAAATGGAATACAGAATACAAGTCCTCATTTTGATTATAAATATTAATTGAACTCTTTATTATTTCAATAAACTACGTAAATTACGAGTTTGGCGTAATTTGAAATTTGAATGACACTTTAAAACAAAGCACCCGAAAATCGTGTGACTTACGGCTAACTAGTAAAAAGAAAAAACAAATACATTACATGCGTGACAGAATGAAATGGAGAGATGTACCGAATTCTTTGATATGTTTTCTAAACAGGAGCATACGTTTACCGCGCATGGCTGTATCTTGTTTAATATATCTATGGTTACTAGCTCTGCTGCCAAAAATATGTGATAAAGTAGTGGCGCCATCTGTTGGTTCCTTCGGAAAGTACCCTCCAGGAGCCGTTCAAGGTCATCAAAATCGGTATTTTGACATCAAAGGAACCGACAGTGAGTGTCTCTACTTGTTTGATTTATGTACGCTGGTAATATGTAACATCTACATTTTTTTAAACAAATACTATCTTACGTTTACGTACTAGATTAATACATAATATTATAAATATTATAAAGGCGCAGGTGTTTTTACAACGCGATTACTACGAGTATTCACTGTGACATTTCTCTCATGTTCACATTCACTATATTTGTTTCACTGATTATTTCTAATGCTGCTACTTGAGGTATTCCGAATTTCATCTACATCATAAACAAATGATTTGGAATTTGAAGTTTGCATCTTTTGATTTGTATTAAAGATTTTTCTGAAATATATTTTTATTTCTAATGATTTATGTACTATCTTTTATGTTCTCAATTATCTTCCCATTTTCCAGGAAGCTTTAGGTTGATTTTGATATCATATGGCTATGCCAACATCAGTTTTCTTTTGATTTTGTACCTGTCATAATATGCTTTACTAAACTTATTTGTTGAATTAATTTTGTCGTTAAAATGTTGTCTACACAGTATGCAAACGTGTTTATTTTAAAATGCAATATAGGAACCGTCATTTTATCGAAAAAATAAGCATCACAAATAACAACATGCAATGTAACATGTAATAACTCACATACTTGCTGTAAAATTAAGTCTATATACCATTTTATTAACAGAATTCCTTCATCGGTAGAATATACATATTAGTTTTTACCTACCCAGTAAAGTTTATATATTGCATTTTAAAATAAACGCATTCACATGATGCGGGCGTGGCGTATCCTTAGAAACCAATAGGTACCCATCAAATTCTTATGGAGACGGTAACACCACATTGCACCTTAAAATAATTTCACTGTATATACAGGGTGTCCCAAATTTCACTCCCCAGGCCTATAACTTCGTAATTTTTAAAAATAACTATTAAACTATATATATATTCTTAAATGGGAGCAAATTCTCTATCAGATAGCGAAAGAAACTACAAAATATGCACTCTTGTGCGATATTCAACTTTTTTTTAAATGACACGCTATGCTTTTTTCAATTTTTCTAATAATACTTTTTATTTTCTTTACAGCCATCTAAACATATATGGGTGTTACATGAGAAAATGTTAAAGAAAAATATAATTCAAAGTTTAAGCGTGGTTTGCCATGGAAATCACTGATTTTTATCATTTTTATCTAGTTGGCGATGAAAACAATAGCGTAGTTTAGACAAATATTAGTTTATGAATTTTTTTATTAACGCAAATCTGACAATTTATGTTGTCAAGCTAATTTAAGCAATTATTATTCAGTTTATTTTGATAATTATGAATTATTCTAATGCCAAAAAATGTGACATTATACTAACGTACTATTTGTGTGGGCGTAATTCAAGGGAAGCAGCTAGAAGATATAGAAAGCAATATCCAGATAGAAGGCATCGCGATCATAAGACATTTAGAGCTAATAAGTAGGTAGGAGAATCTATGGTACTGACAATGGGTCTGAGGGGAATGGCTTGTTTATGGATTTTGGGAAGACCATAGAGCCGGGGAGGCTTTGAAGCGCAAGAAATTAATCTCTGTTGACTATCAGTGGAAAATCTGAAGATTTTATGAGCGAAGTGACTTCCCGTTCGATTTTGGAAGTTGAGTCAGGAGAAAGTGGGGCATAAGAAGGATTTTGGGATAAAGACTTAACCTTAGTGGTGTACTCTGTTCGATCCATAACTATCGTATCATTACCTTCATCAGTGTACAAAATTGAGATGTCGGAATTGGAACGTAAGATGTCGAGAGTATTTTTTTTGTCTATTTCTCATACAAAAATGCCTCTCTCCACTCATTTCCTATTTCAAGGCCAGTTATTTAAAAAAAGTCTGGTGCAGCAATGGGTTCTCCTCTTTCACCTGTTGTTGCCAATATCTTCATGGAAGCTTTCGAAACTGCAGCTCTGAAATCTTCAGATTTGAAACCCAAAGTTTAGTTCCGACACGTTGACGATACCGTTATTATTTGGCCACATGGTAAAGACACGTTACCCGTCTTCTTAAATCATCTCAATAGTCGTCATCCAGACATTAACTTTACCATGGAGATAGAAAGTAACGGCTTCTTTATCTCAAACCCACTCACACTGATCGTTATCTACATGCCGATTCCCACCATCATCCTACACAAAAACTTTCTGTTATCAATTCCATATCTCAACCGCTAATGCCCGCGCTGAATTAAACCATATTCGGAAAGCTCTTAGAAACAACGGTTACCGTGCTAAGAATATACAGTCTGCCATCAATCGCCATCTTCATCCACGGCCATACCCGCCAAGTCACCGCGTAAGAAAGTTTCGTTGAAAACTACCATTAAAATAGTATTCAAACCCCCGAGCAAAATCTCACAGGTTCTTCCTTCATCTAAATATAAATTAAACACTGCCTATGTCATCTAAAGGTGTTTATAGAGTCCCTTGCTCTTGTAATGCTGTATATATTGGTGAAACAGGACGTTCAGTGAAAACACGCACCTCTGCAGCGCTGTCTCAAGTCGGGTCTCGTTTCATCATCACCCATCGCCGAACACCAACGCGCTACCGGCCATAAGATCCTTTTTGATGAAACTTCCATTATCTGCAAATCCCCATTCTTTTTTAGCAGAAAGATTCGCAAAGCTATTAAGTCTTACAACACCGTAACAATCTCAATCGAGAGGAGGGCTTTCCCCTTCATTCTATGTGGAAAGTGCTAATTCCCACTGTCACTGAACCGCGACGGCGCTTGCCCCTTTCTCCTGTCGATCGTTAGAAGAGTTTCGCCTCTGGCGTTGTTTCCACCTTGAGTTACCGTGCTCTTCTATTCCTTCCCTTGCAAAAGAGTTTTGCTTCTGATATGGTTTACACGTTGAGTTACCGTGCTCTTTTTGCTTTTTCTCCTGATTAAGCCCCTTCCAATCTCGGAAATCGTTTGTTACTGAATGATAAGTTTATTGTTAAAAGAAACAGTAAAGCGCAGCACCGAAAACATTTTTAAACTTGGTAGAAATTAAAGGTATTCCGAAATGTGCCGTAATATAATAATTGTGATGTTACGGATGCGTACTGGTAGTAATTATATGTACATCGGTGTGCAAGGCCCCATAAATATTTTGAGGTTTACCATAATATAACGTTTAGTGTATTGTAAGAAACACTAGTGTTATTAAAATTCACGACATAAATGGCACATATTATTTGTTAAACTATTTTCTTTAACCGATAATAAACAGTTTAAATGTATAATTCGAAAACACTTACTCCAGTTCGCGGAGGCATCATTAGTAACTCCTTCTCCACAAAACAAGCACTTATTACTCATAGTAGATGCCTTTTGTAAAAGGAATCCTTTTAAATATTTTCTTCAGACGTTTACGTTTTCGTTTTCAGATATACAGGGTGTCCTGCAACTCTCACTAAAGCTTCAGGAAAACTTTTTCTATCATGAAAGATGAACACAAAACTGCCAACAATTTTCCTGTGCAGCTTAGTTTTCTTGTACGGTATTGTTAATATTGTTGCCCCAACAGTAAATTATAAGGAACTATTAAGAACATTTAAATAAGACGCATATTTTATCAATAGGAAATGCGTATATTTTAAATAAAAATTATTGACTAATTTATTTTAGCTATTCCTATTTCGTTTTTGAAATGGTGTATTGATTACTTTTCTTAATTATAAAAAATAATGAAAATTAGAAATAAAAAACAACCAGTGTGGTTCATTACTATTTTCTTTAGATTACAACAATCTGAAACAACGTATGAAATGCTCTAGGACACAGGTCCGCATTCAAAAATTTCTTAGTGATGGCCAAAAAGGACGCGAAACGTAATTAAATCAAAATGCATGGTAGATCGTTGAATTCAGAATAAAAAGGGCTTCTAAAATTTGAGAACAGAAAATCAGAATCATATTTGAAAAAAATGAAGTTGATCGTGGTTGCTCGAAGATGAAACGTCGGATAAAAAAATTGATAACGTAATCTTTAAGTAAATTAAACGTAGATATAAAGAAGTTTTGTCAGTTTTGCTCTAACTTTAATATTAACGCCAGAAAAAAAATAGAATTGAAAATCCAAAAATCCGTGTTTTTAAGATAACTTATGGGTTACTGAGATAATGAGGAAAAAATATTTATTTAGAGTAGATCCTCGTACTTAACATTGAAAACGTATGCGCAGGTATCCAGTTCCATTGCCGGCTCATTCTCTAGATCGTACTTTGTAAGATATTTATTTATGGGGATGTTTAAAAGAAAATGTGTATTCTGTTGTAATCGAAAGGTAGCAGCTCCTAATAAATTGAATTCAAAAAGCTGCAGAAGAAATTTATCAAACGCTCGCACAATTACATTATACGCAAAATTCAATTGTTTATCGTTGTGAAGTGTGCATAGCATAGGTCAGCACATTTTTTCAACGAAATTACGTGTTTTGATTCAAATTTGTTAATTTGTGGTCAACATACATATATTTTGTATAATTTCAAGTGACATGATGTCGATTTTTGTAAAAATTTATGTGAGATGATGTGTAATTGGGTGATTTTTATTAAATTTTTATGGTGTGTTGAATTAAAATGTCATTTTTTGTATAATTTATGTAACATGATGTCGATTTTTGCAAAAATTTATGTGAGATGATGTGTAATTCGTGATTTTTGTTCAATTTTAAGTTAATTTTTGTAATAAAAATAAACAATGAGCCTACGTAACTGAAATTTTGTTTATCGAAATGCTTGTGGGAGAAGATTTTTCAATGAAATAGCGTGTTTTGATGGTGTCAGAAATTTTTTTTCAACGAAATTGCCTGTTTTTATTCAAATTTATGTTAATTTTGAGTCAACATACATATATTTCCATCAAAAGTACAAGAACTTCGTAAGAAAAATGAACAACGAGCAT